>OX465296.1:75672559-75825059 GCA_949987735.1 Leucophora obtusa
ATTCCTACCCGAACGGGAAAAAAGGGGAAAAGTCTCCCAATAAACAGTCTCACAAATTGGAAAAGTGCCTGCCCAAACCCCTGGAGGTAAGAAGTTGAAATTTGGTATAAAGGTTCCTCCACTGTAGTAGACATCGACTAATTCCCTATAGGATATCCCAAAAGCAAATTCGGAATGTAGTTCTTCCTTCTCTGTAGGCGTCCGCTTAGACGGAATTTTTGAAATTCCTATCGGGAGGGGAAATAAGGGGAAAAGTCTCCTCCTTGACGGCCTGCCCAATCCCTTTTGGCCAACCTAAAATTTTAAGTATGTATTCCTTGGAATAGGACTAACTCCCTGGTAACTTAATTTTTCTATTTTGGAACAGGAACATAGTAAAAATGGTGGTTGAAAGGGAAAAATGTCCCCACTAACGGCCTGCCCAAACCGCTTAGGCAATGCAGTTGAAATTTGGTATGAATGTTCCTCATCCATCGCAGATAGCCGTGAAGATGGAATTTTTGTAAATTCCTAAAGGGAGGGGCAAAAAGAAGAAAAGCCTCACCTTGGGGGCCTGTAAAAACCCCTTCGGCTAGAAACCTGAAACTTAAAATGTGGGTCCCTGGAGTAAGGGCTAACTTATTAGAAAGATACTTTTTTGAATTTTGGACAGGGTCGTTATAAAATGGGGGCTGAAAAAGGGAAAGTTGCCCCTTAACGTCCTGTCCAAACTGCTGGAACTAGGAAGCTGAAATTCGGTACTTAGGTTCCTCTTCCAGCCTAATTCCAACCGGGAGGGACAAAAAAAGAAAAAGTGTCCCCCTTGACAGCCTGCTCAAACTGCTGGAACTAGGAAGCTGAAATTCCCTGTCGATGGATTTTCGGAAATTCCTACCGAGAGGGGCACAAATAGTAAAAGTTGGCTAGATACCTGAAATGTAAAACATATGTTACTTGGAGTATGGGCTCACTTACCGGGAAGGTGCTTTTTGGACAGGGACATTGCAAAAATGGGGATTAATGAAGCGAAAAGTGCCGCTTAAACCGCTGGAGGTAGGAAGTTGAAATTTGGTATTAAAGTTCCTCCTCTATTGTAGACATCCGCTAAGATGAGATTTTTGAAAATTTCCACAGGTAGGGTCAAAAACAGGAAAAGTCTCCCCCTTAATGGCCTGGCCAAACTGCTGGATCTAGGGAGCTTAAATTCGGTATTTGGGTTCCTTCTCCAACTTAGACGTCCGGTAAGACGGTATTTTTGGAAATTCATACCGGGAGGGGTAAAAAGGGAAAAAACTTCCCCCTTGACGGCCTGGCCAAACTGCTGGATATAGAGACCTAAAATTATGTATGTAGTAGGTTCCTCCTAAGACGGAATTTTTGGAAATTCCTACCAGGAGGGGTAAAAACGGAATAATTCTCCCCCTTGATGGCCTAACCGAACCCTTCGGCTAGAAACCTGTAATATATAATATGTTTTCCTTGGAGTATGGGCTAACTTATCGACAAGGCATCTCTAGGACTTTGGACAGGAACGTGGTAAAAAATGGTGGTTGAAAAGGGGAAAATTGCCCCCCCCTCTTAACGTCTGCTTCTTTAGCTAGAAACCTAAAACTTAAAGAACAAGTGTATATGGAACACTAAAATTAAGAAACTAATAGGAAACGAGTGGAATTGAAACACTACACAAGTGGAACGAAATGGATATAAACGTTGAACGAGTGGAATTGAAATTATAGACAAGGCAAATGCAATGACAATGGATTGGAAGAGGGAATTACCTGTTCAAACACTATCCACGGAATATGAAACGTATGTAGCATTGAAACATACTCTCGAAAAAGTTAAACAAATTTTCTAAAAGAGAAAAAACCTTAGAAAAGGAATGGAACTTATATATTCCGATATTTAAACTTCATGTAACGAAGCACCGGTGGAAGAAACCGACGCAGTAAATTTTCCAAATGAATTTGTGAATTTACTTGAATTGCCAGGTCTACCTTTACATAAACTGGAATTGAAAAAAAAAACTTTAAGGCACGATAACAACCGTGCTTTACGTTATTTATTTTCATTCAAAACACAAATGAACAAAACTACTTACGGGTCTATCTATCTAAGTTCGCACTTTACCAAATTATCTTAACATACACACGTATATTGCAATTTATTATGGATTCATTACTAACAATCCACTTTCATGAGAAAAAGTGATCAAATATTTATTTATTTAAAATAATTGTTGTGCAGAATTATTTATTTGTGGTGACTGGGTGAAGGCGTTTACTATATAAAAACTGTACTTTAAATAAAAAGCGAATTTAAAAAAAATTGTCCCCTAAACTTTAAGGCACGCTAACAACGTAGCGGGCTGCGCCCGCTATTTATCATAAAACACCGAGGTACCTTTATGAATACCTGTTTTTTAACAATTCCGAAAGAGGATATTTCCTATCAGGGATGGAAATGAGTTTTTTCATTTTGTACCAACCACAATAAAGAAATTGTACTTTTTCGACCCTCACGGTACCAAAATTTTTAATAAATAGAAAATTTTTCCAAACAATACCAAACTTGCGATCAAGGCCAAGCTTGCATGAAATACTATCCGGTACGACACAAAGACCTTCTAACTTATATTAAAATAACACAGCACAATACTAAAAATGCATCGGGCATGCGACATATCAACTCTGATAGATTTTAGGATGTATAGCACGAATGTGAACACCAAATTTTAAAATTGGCTCTACACTGATAGAATTTTCGTTCATACTATTAATGAATCGATTTCATTAATCTGAATTCATAGATTTGATGAAAAATTTTCATTGAATTAATGAAAAATTCATTAATTTAATGAAGTTTTTTATTATATATTTTCAACTAACCGGAAATATATGCTATAATTTTTATACGGGTTTTGAATTTGCTAATTACTAAAATAGATATATGGGCAAATCTACGGAACCGGGCGATTCCATGTAACTCGGAATTTAAACCATTTTAATAAAAATATATAATGTTTTTGATGGTATCAGCATTTTCGAGGCAACGAATTTAATCAGGCAGACATCTTAAATTTTAATATTTATACTGTTAATGTGCTCTAGTCAATTAAAAACTACCCTAATTTACCCTAATCTTGCTTGTAGCTTTCAAAAGTTTTTCAACTCTTTTGGGTATAACTTTTTCAGCATAAGAGGAAAGCGACTGAAATCTTTGGTGGATAATAACACTGATGTTAAGAAATCTCGTACTTGTTGAAAAGATAGGTGCCCTGAATTAGTAACAATCGATAGTTCTTTAAAATCTGTAACTCTGTTTTTTGAATAAAGAGTAATTTCAGAGATTTTGAATTTTTGCGCTTTCAGCCTCAATGTAATTGCAAATTTTTTGATACTGAATTATAACTGACAAATAAACAAAATAAATGAGGCTAAACTGATTAGTGTGCCTTCAGAAATAAAGAAGAAATGAGAATAATAATCTCTTCATGTCTGTGCATGAAGAACATACAATTTTATATTTTTTGGATGGCACATGCGCAGTTTGAGAAATAATTATTTGCAGTCCTGCGTGATCGGTATGTAACAGTAATACTATCATTAGCTCTGTTTCTCGTACGTTACCGCGGGTACCCGCGGGAACCCAATATTACTAAAAAGCGTTTCTATTGTTAAAAATTGGGTAAATGAGAGCGTTGATGAGAGAATAATTTGTTTCTCTTTTTACCAGAAGTTCCCCGTACTTTTTTGCGGGTAAAATGGTAAAACTGTCAAATCACTAGTTTTTTATAAATCAGCTGTTTTAAATTTGTAAAAATAATTAAAATATTAACAAAACTTGTTAACAATAATTAATATCATATATTTGGTTAGAATATTCTTCTACCTCAAGTCCAAATTCTAATATGATATTGTCATATTAGATTTTATTTGTTGTTTCAAATGATCAACCCTTTTTGAAACAACAAATAAAATCTAATATGACAATATCATATTAGAATTTGGACTTGAGGTAGAAGAATATTCTAACTAAATATATGAAAATATAAAGTCCGAAAAAACAATTTTTGTATTTTTAATGCAAAAATTAAGATGATTGTTGAAAATAATTAATATCGTTAACAAATACAACGTTATAACATTTTTTCTTTATTCCCTTCGATATTTTATTCTTAAAAATAGCTTTTGTTTATATGAATAACTTTGACGTTAATTTTTGGGCTTGAAATGTGGTTTTGTGCGTTCCAGGTATTGTGAGCAATTTTACCATTTTTTGAGATAATTATTTGTTCACTCTCATTTTACCAGACTACCCAGAATTACGTGGAACAAGCCTATTGTGTGTAACTGCTAAATAGATCGTACTATTATTTTGGTACCCAGCAGTGTTGCCAATTTAGCATATTTAATGCCAGATTTAGCATATTTTTAAAGCTTTTAGCATGAAAAAAAATCATCTAGGATAAGCATTTTTTTGCGCATTTTTCCAAAAAATTTTAGCATATTTTTAGCATATTTAAAACTGTTTTTGTTTTTATTTATATAATATAATATTTTGCATTAATTTGGAGTTTTATGCTATAAAAATATTATTACTGTTGCTTCCGATATAAAAACGTAACAAACATTGAATCAACAAACATTCATGGCTCTTGTTTTATCAAATGAACTGGGACTTTTAGAGTTTATAATAAAATGCTAAAATTGTGTTAATAGTGGTACTTTTAATTAATTATTTTAGATTTTTTAAACGATTTTAATTAATTTTTATGTTTTCTTTGTGTTGATTATTATATTCTGAATATGCATTAAAATATCACTACAGTAAATCCTCCTTATTCTAACCCTCATTGCTTGAATCATTAAACATCTTATTTTACGATTTAATTTTGAATGTAACCGAACATAAAACAATTTATTTTTTTATCTTCAAAAAACTTTTAGAATTGCGGTTAATGTGAATACCTCCTACACTGAAAGAATTCTCCTTTATGATATTAATGATATAATTTCATGGAATTTTTCGTAGAATCAATGAAGAATTTCATAATGTATATAATATTTAATTAATATTATAAAATTTTTCATATCTTTTCTTTCATAAAATTTCATAATTTCATTAAAATAATTCATTGAATTTCCTAAATTATATCTTCATAAATTTAATGAAAATGTTGTTTATATATATGAAATTGTTCAATGGTATTTCCTTTTTTTTTAATTTTTTTATAAAATATCGTCATTTTATTAATTTTTAAAAATTTTCATACAATTACAATTTTATATTAAAAATTTAATTCTCAAATACAATAACCATAAGGCCGAATTTTAGTCATGTGCATTCATACTGCGAGAATTATGTTATTATTTTTATTTATTTTTTTATTTTTTTTATTAATTTTTTATTATTAATTTTCGACTATGAAATTTTTTATAAATCATATTAATTTTTTCGAAACATTGATAAGGCATTTCATTAATTGAATTAAGCTTATTATAAAATTCTATGAAACTTTTTAATTTTATGAATTCCTTCATTAGATATATTTTATACATTCGTAAAATATGGTACAATTTTCTACGCTTTTTGCATTTGCCAAATACTTTTTATTTATCCACTCCAGCTTAGCAACGACAACAACCAACTATAATAAATAATAATAAATGCAATTGCTTCATAAATTTTATGAAGCTCTTCATTGGCTGAATAATTTATTCATTGGAGGAGTGGGATATTCATTTTATGAAGAGTTTCAGTAATTTTATGATATTTTCATAAACATTGACTTTAATGAAACCTGTTTCATAGATTCTATGAAAAGTTTCAATGGACGAGTTCCAGTGACAATTTTCATTGAAACTATGAAGAAATTCGTTACTGAAGTGATGATATTTCTCTCAGTGTATCTCAGAAACTAGGGCTCGCTTGGGAAATATTTTTATACGTTCATATTATTTATTGATGTATGACATAAAATATGAAGTTTTGCGAATAATCGCAACAGTTACTTTTCAGTAAGACAGAAAATAAAATTGGCGTTTTCCTATTTCCGTGAAATTAGCGTTTTCCTATGTTTTAAGAATTTCAGTGAGTTATAATTTTTTTTTAAGTTTAACCCCTATACATTTTTTCATTAAATCATATCAAAAATCTAACAGTGTAAACCACCACCGCAAAAAGTATTAAACCTGACCGCGAAAATTATTTTTTAAAGTAAAAGATTCTGAAATTTCAAAACGGGATACAGAACATACAGAACTTTGGCAGAAAACTGAAAAAACATAATGGGTATTTCACATTACCAGCACTTTCTCGCAGAAAAGCTAATTTTTTGAACTTATTTTAAAGGTTTTATAATTTTTTTACAAGCATTAACTTTTGAACTGTTTTTAACAAAATTAATTGAAGGCATAATTGTAGAACTCTTGTTTTCAATTTAATTGTAAAAAGCCACTAAAATACTTTCTTTTTACGAATTTAATAAAAAAAAAACATTTAGCATATTTTTTCTAGCATATTTTTTTACTTTTTAGCACTTTTTAGCATTTTTTTAAAAAAAATCTAGCATTTTTCCCAAATAAGTTTTGGCAACACTGGTAACCAGAGCCATTTTAGGTTAAATTTTGCAGCTTTTCATAGATTTTTGGAGCTAAAAGTGATGTAGAAACAAAACGGATAATCCGATCATTTTAGCACTTACAATAATATAAATGGCGATATACAGTTGGAAAGGAAAGTATACATACCCGCTTTAAAATCCAATTTTATGAAATATAATTGCATTTCGGAAAAAAAAATATGCAAAATAGTATATTTCTTTTCATTTAAAACATTAAGTATGAAAAAAAATTAATTTGCTTTTTACCTCGTCTAAACGAGCAAAAGTACCTTTTCATGACACAGAAAAGTATACATACTACCCACAAAAAAACAACAAAGTGTTGAAACAGTGCACCCAACTGTTGAATTTTTATACCCTACACCACTACGTGGAGAGGGTATTATAAGTTTGTGCTGATGTTTGTAACACCAATTTAGAATTTTTTTTTATTTCGATTTAACGATGTCCGTCCCTCCGTCCGTCCGTCTGTCTGTCTGTCCATGCATTCTTGTGGGCACTCTACAGGTCGCAAATATTAAGATATTTTGATGAAATTTGGTACACCGACCTTACGTCGGCCCATTGATTTTGGTTGAAATCGGTCCATGTTTAGACCTAGTGCCCATATAAGGGTACCCCCCAAAATTTTCTTTTTTACACGCTGCAGGTCGTAAATACGAAGATATTTCAGTAAAATTTGGTACACAGACCTATGCCGGCCTAAGAACGGGCCCTAATGATTTTGGTTGAAATCGGTCCATGTTTAGACCTAGCGCCCATATAAGGGTACCCCCCAAAATTTTCTCGCAAATACGAAGATATTTCAATGAAATTTGGTACACAGATCTATGTCGGCCCAAGAACGGAGCCTATTGATTTTGGTTGAAATCGGTCCATGTTTAGACCTAGTACCCATATAAGGGTACCCCCCTAAAATTTTTTTTACACGCTGCAGCTCGCAAATACGAAGATATTTCAATGAAATTCGGTACACAGACCTATATCGGCCCAAGAATAGAGCGTATTGATTTTGGTTGAAATCGGTCCGTGTTTAGACCTAGTACCCATATAAGGGTACCCTCCTAAAATTTTCTTTTTACACGCTGCATCTCGCAAATACGAAGATATTTCAATGAAATTTGGCACACAGACCTATGTCAGCCCTATTGATTTTGGTTTAAATCGGTCCATTTTTAGACCTAGTGCCCATATAAGGGTCCCCCCAAAATTTGCTTGGCTACACGCTGCAGGTCGCAAATACGAAGATATTTCAATGAAATTTGGTTCGCTGACTTACATGGTCTAGATAGGATCTGTCCATATTTGGACCTATCGCCCATATGGGCTATATTTTCGATTTTCTCTTCTTTTACGATTTTATAGAAAATTTTGACACAAGTCCGTTTTAACCTATTAAAATTTTGGATCCAAACATTAGTTGGCTTTAGGTCAGACTGGTGTAGGGTATTATATAGTCGGCATGCCCGACTTTAACCTTTTCACTCGTTTTTGGTTAATTTACCGTTATATTGATAAAAAAAATAATTTAGTAAATTTGTTTGCATAAATAAAAGTGTAAAATTTTAAAAATGAAGCAAATAGGAAAAGAAATGAGTTTGGATAAGAACCGAATTGTTATAAAGCTTCGGGATGAAGGAAAACCTGTTAGGGAAGTTGGTGATTTGGTGGGATGTTCAAAGGCTATTATCCAAAAAATAATTATAAAATATAACCAAACCAAAAATTTTGCAAGTAAGCCTAGAAGTGGTCGACCACTAATAGTGACTCCTAGAGTACGTCGGATACTGAGTGAAATAAACAAAAATCCTAGGACACCAATAGTGGATATAGCAAATCACCTTGAATGTAATGAATGACATTGCCTCAGTATACCCAGAAACAGTTCGAAGAACGGTTTTCATAGGCGTGTACATAGAAAGAAGCCATACATTAGTGAAGTGAAGAAACATGTTGGAAAAGATGAAATTTTTTGGGCCAATATTATGTTTAGCGATGAAAACAATTTCAATTTATTCGGATCTGATGCCAAACAAAAAGTATGGTGGAAAAAAATTAAGATTTGATTCAGAAAAAATCTACTTCCAAAAGTCAAGCATTGTGGAGGTAATGTCATGGTCTGGGGTTGTATGTCTGCGGCTAGGTAGGGAATTTGGTATTTATAGAGATATTAATGGGTCGTTTTCTTTGCCTTGATCTTCTAAAAGATAATATTAAACAAACTGCTGCAAAAATGGATCTTAAACCAGGCTAGCATTTCCAGCAAGATAATGACCTGAGGCACACTTCGGGGATTGTTAAGGAATCGCTTCTATATAATGTGCCTCACCAACTACATTCACCACCCCAATCACCATATTTAAATCCCATAGAGCATCTGTGGGATGAATTGGATCGCCGTATCCGAAAAAAACATCTAAAAAAGTAAGATGGATCTCAAAAATGCTCTTTGGAGGAATGGAACGGTATTTAAAAGGATGTTTTACTGAAAAGTTAGTTTTTTTTTGAAAATATATTGACAGCCGTTTTAGCACTTGGAAGTGGACAAACAAAGTATTAGATAAGATTTGATTATCATAAAATATGAGAATATTATTATTAAGTTCAACAGTATGGGTGAGTTCCTAAACGTCAAAACACATTGCAGTGTTTGCGGTTTTACTACTATTTCGATACAAAGCAAACAAGTGTGTTGCTTACTTTGTAATAAAAACATATCAACAAAGATCAACAACATTTGTGATGCACAGTTTGCTTTTTATATGCGCATCAATTGCGTTTACGAATGCATGACTTTGTTCAGTTGCATTGCAAATGACGTTTTGGAACTCAGCCTATGTATACTTTTCTGTGCCTTAAATATTAGTGGTATTCATCTAACTGCATTTATGCCCTCGTAAACCGTGTATTTTTGAAATCGCGTATATATGTAACTTTACCTGTTTATTTAAATGAACGCACCTTTTAAAACTATTCACATTTCAATTTTGCATTTAGCCACTTTTTTGATCTTTTCATAAATTAAACACATAATTTTTTAAATTTGCATCATTTAAAAAAAAATAAAACAGAAAATAAAAACAACAAACAAAACAATAGAAAATAATTTTATTTTTGACAAGATTCAAATGTGTGTATAAATACGAAAAAGTTTACACATAAAAATGTAAACGTATATTTACGAGGGCTCGTAAACTAGTTTTAACATTAATCGAGTAAACTTACAACATATACACAGTATACGAGGCGTAAATACTTTAAATGAATACCTTTATTGTATAATTACCAATATTTTGATAGTTTTTTGTTATTGTTATTAGATTAATTTCACATGGCATATATTTTTCTCTTACAACATGCATACATTCTGTAGAACAAGCATTTTCAAGGCGGTATGTATACTTTTCTGTGCCACTGAATATCATATAATCCAGATTTTAACCATAAAAGAATTATCTGTGGATGTGCCAGTCAATTAAAAGTTGAATTTTTAGAGTATTTTGTAGCGAAAAGTGATGTACAGCATCAAAACAGCATATGTTTAGCACTTTCATATAATGATAGTTATGATAACATCTACCGTTCTAGATTGATTGGACTCCATAATTCTTAAAACTGTGGAGTTGCCTTCAATTTAAATTTAACCTTTTAGCGATTTTTGGAGAAAAATATGCTGTAGAGAATACAAAGTTCATCCGATCCATTTAGCAGTTTCACATAATAATAGTAATGAAGATATGTACCATTCAAGACATATTTAATCACATAATTCTTTAAACCGTGAATGTGCCATTAAATTTTGTGCTGCAATTTTGAGGGTAATTTATATGAGCACTGGGTCCAAACATAGACCGATTTAAACCAAAATCAATAGACTTCGTTCTTGGGCCGATATAAGTTGGTCTACCAAATTTCATCAAAATATCTTAATATTTGCGACCTGTAGCATGCGCACAAGATTACATCGAGAGATAGACGGACGGACGGAAAAGTTAAAAAAACAATATTACCTAAAATCAATAATGGAAATATAGCACGAAAATGCACTAACTGTAATGTCAATCTAACTGTAATGTCAATTTAAGTAATTTCACTAACGTGCTTGAAACCATTAGCATATGCTACAATGATATCATCATAGCAGGGGATTTTAACTCAAATATTTTAATTGAATCCAGATTGACCGATATAATGAAATATTTTGGTCTTACTCCCACGAACACTCCATGCCCACTCACTACACTGCCAATAATCACATTAATTGATATGTTTTTTGTGGCTGATGAATCCAATGTTCTCTTTTATAATAAGCTGTCAGCTTCTTGTTTCTCAAAACATGATCTGATATTTATGATCTATGATATATCACTAACTGAAAGTGGGAAAAGTATCACATATAAAAATATTAAGCACACGAATTTTGAGTATCTGCAAGAGGAGTTCAATAAAATTAATTGGAGTTATATATATCACGTAGTTTCGGTTGATGATCAGAAAACCTGATGTATCTTTATAATGCTTCAGTTCCTTTTAAAATAAAGAAATTAGGCAATAATCAAAAGCCATGGTTTTTTGCAGAAATTCGGCATTTAATGAATGAACGTGACACTTTGTATTCGCTTTGGAAACGCAATAGAACCTTGGAACTTCAAAGAGATTATCGCATCGCCAGGAATAGAGTAACCAAATCCATAAGGGATGCCAAATCCAAGTTTTATGCGGACAAATTTTCCAAATCAATACAAAGCAAACGAACAATGCAAACCATTCGTGAGATTGGAATTGGAAGGGCAAATACCGCAATGGATAACTCCATAGAAAACCCGGATGATATTAATGAAAAATTTTATTAATATTCCCATGCCACAAGCTAATCATCAATATTATGACGTCTTAATGCTAACAATGTACAATTTGATAGTTTTACATTTACAAGTTGTTTATCAATAAAATCGAATGCTACTGGAGTTGATGGAATTCATCCCGCTTTTATAAAAATACTTCTCCCGTTACTTCTTCCATTTATTACCTATATATTTAATCAGATTATTACTAAAAGTACGTTCCCTTCAAGATGGAAAAAGGCCAAAGTCTTGCCAGTACCAAAATCTAAAACTGAATACAGACCAATAGCCATCCTACCGTATCTATCGAAAGTTTTAGAGAGAGTTCTTTAGAAGCAACTTAACCGCTATATTAGTGACAACAATTTACTAACTGATCGGCAATCTGGTTTCCGTGCAGCGCATAGTTGTATAACAGCCCTAACTGATGTTGCGGAGGATATTCGAAAGGAAGTTGATGATGGGTTTTTGACTATGTTAGTATTGTTAGATCACTCTAAAGCATTTGACACAGTCATTTTAAAACAAAAACTGGAAAAAATTATGAATTTTTCTTCAACTTCTGCCAATTTAATTGGCTCTTATTTAAATGAAAGGTTTCAGTGCGTTGAGTTTAAGGCAAGAACTTCTAATTTCCTTCCAGTCGTGAGGGGTGTCCCACAGGGGTCTATACTTGGCCCTCTGCTCTTTTCGATTATGTATGCTGATGATGTTCAGTTATATATAAGCACCAGGAATGGAAATGTTGATGACTGCACAAATAAACTAAATAAAGATTTAAATCATGTTTTATTATGGGCCACGGCTAATGGACTAAGTCTCAACCCACTTAAATCGAAATGTATTGTAGTGCATAAAAGGACTTCAAAAATTGTGACTAAGCCAAATATTCACATTAATGGTGAACGCATAGACATTGTCAATTCCGCCAAAAACCTAGGAGTTATTTTTAACTCCACACTTACTTGGGAAAATCATATAACTGCAGTGTGTGGCAGAACATATGCGATGCTTAGGACGTTATGGCCAACTCAACACTGCACACCAGTAAATATAAGAATTCTACTGGCTAAAACTTATTTATTACCGGTCTTGATGTATGGATCTGAGGTCTTTTCCAGCTGTGATTCTGAAAGCAATCGTAGATTTAATGTGGTGTTCAACAATATTATAAGATATGTATTTGGTTTGAGAAGGTTTGATGCAACATCGCGATATTCTAAAATATTATATGGTGTTGAATTTGAAAATCTATTGCGCATTCGCGTACTTATTTTTTTACACAAAATTTTCCATATTCTTTTCCAGGACAAAAAACTTAGCAACTGTCAGGCATCATAGTTTAATGTCTGAATGGCAATTTTATATACACGCTATCCGCCTTTGGAACAGATTACCTATAGCAATTAAAAGTATCAGCAACGCTTCAAAATTTAAAATTTTTTTATTTATTATTCGTAATTGTGTAGTTTTGATTTATTATGTTTGATTATTATTTTATTATTATTATTTTATATTATTTTATTTCATATTTGACATTTGTTAATAAATTTTAACCCTTTTTTATGATTGATTTATTATAAGCTTTTTTATGTTCTCTGTATTTTATAAATCACCTAACAATGTACTGATTATACTATTGTAAACCCCTGTGCTAATAATTATAAGACTGTAGTCTTAAGGCACAGGCTACCAAATAAATAAATAAATAAGATACATTTTATGCGTTGTCCAATAAACTTACCGTGATGATTGCAAAATTTGTGTCATCTTTTTTCATTAACTCGTGGTAAAAGTGTGTAAAAACAACTCAAAAATAACCAAAAAAGGTTTTTGTTAACTTTGACCTCAACCAGATGTGTTGGAAAATTTTGGAATCCAAATTCGGACTCAGCACAGAAAGGTTACTTGAAAATGTTTGGTCACATACCCGAAAATCCAAAAATTTAAAAATTCTTATTAGCGAAAATGAGTGCGGTTTTTTATATTAATCTTGAATATATTACCCAGCAGAAATTACTGCTTGCTTGGAAGCAGTTTTGTCAGGGAAAGTTGAGCAGTGAAGCGATTGCATTATTGATGATATCATGCTTGATTTTTGTTCGAGATAGCTCGCGTGA
Organism: Leucophora obtusa; assembly: GCA_949987735.1. Classification (NCBI taxonomy): domain Eukaryota; kingdom Metazoa; phylum Arthropoda; class Insecta; order Diptera; family Anthomyiidae; genus Leucophora; species Leucophora obtusa. The sequence goes on from OX465296.1 coordinate 75,686,128, forward strand.
AAGCACTTGTTTCGAGATCCGAAAAGGCATGAATTCACCGCTTTTAATTAGTGCTCCTGTTTTTCTTTTAAAATGTCGATAATTCATGCCCTCTCGGAAGTGCATATTATTAAGCTTTTCAACTATTTAAAATCATGCCTTCTCAAAAGCACAATATTCCTGCATATTGTTCCATGAAGAGAAAATGCCTGTTATTTTCAGTAAAATCTCTTATTTTCATTAAAATAACTTTTTTCCGCATTTTAAAAAATTTTGATAGAAGAACCGAAGAATCAGTTTCTTTGCCCTCCTGAAAACCTGTTAAAGAACACATAAGACTACTTGCAGGCAAGCCGACGATATTGTTATATAAAAAATAAAATTAAAAATATTTTTCGTATCTATTTATATATAAAAACTTGAACGGTTTTATGAATTATATATTCCTATATATACAATTTGCAATAAAGCAAATACTGACATATGATTTAATATGATTACATATGAGAGAATTTCTAAAAAAATTTCTAATATATTATCATATAAAAACATATAAGGTCGCATACAATATTTTATATTATCATATATTTTAATATTAAAAAATATATGTTATACAGGGTCCGCCATGTAACGTTTTTTTTTCACTAGTGCTTATTTCGTGAATGGTAACACTTAGCTCATGTCTGATTTGACAGATAATTAGTTGTATCCTTCCGCTGAACGAATATGGTTGTGTATACGCTTGAACAATGGCCCTGCAACTCTCTCAATATTTTTTATTTGAAAAAATATTATGCGGCTTGGAACAGGAACGAACTCCGACATGTTAATCAGGGATGAAAAAGGCTCACTTAATCGGGCTCTTATACCAAAAAATGTTAGATCGCTCTTACATATTTAAAAATGTAAGTAACTAAAAAATAGCTTCCTCTTTGGCTCGTTAATAAAAATTAAAATTAATTAATTAGCAAATATTAGCACAAAATGCGGAAAAAAAACATTTGCAAAAAGCGAAATTTTTGCAACAATATATTCGTTTGCAGAATGTCGATCGCTGATTACCTCTTTTAATTCATTTTCTGCACCATAAAGCCTTTTTCGAATTCCGCCGTTATTTTGCAACTTTTTAAGTGCGGTTTTTTTAAATATATAACCTAGGGATTAAATTTTTGTACCATAAAGTCTTTTTTCAAATTCCGCTATTATTTTGCAATTCGTTACGTGTGTTTTTTTTTTTAATTTATAATCTAGGGGCTATAATACACATTTCATACAACAAAGTTTGGTGGCTAGTTGCAAAAAAAAATCGCGAAAAATAAAATTTGCACAAATGAAAATTTTTGCACCATTACATTTGTTTGCAGAATCTAAATCGCTGATTACGTTTCCTAATTAATTTTTTGTATCAAAAAGTCTTTTTCGCGTCCCGCTTTTATTTTGCAATTTTTTAAGTACGTTTCTTTTTAATTTATAATCTAGGCACTATAATACACATTTCATACAACAAAGTTTGGTGGCTAGTTGCAAAAAAAAAAATCGCGAAAAATAAAATTTGCAAAAAGGAAAATTTTTTCATCAATATATTTGTTTGCAGAATGTAAATCGCTGATTAAGTTTTTTAATTAATTTTTTGTACCATAAAGCCTTTTTTCGCTTTCCGCGATTATTTTGCAATTTTTTAAGTGTGGTTTTTTTAAAATTATAATCTAGGGTCTATAGTACCAATTTTATACACAAACGTTTGGTGTTTAGTTTGCAAAAAAAAAGAAAAATAAATCGCGAAAATATATTTTCAAAAAGGAAAATTTTTGCGTCATTGTATTCATTTGCAGATTGTTAATCGCTGATTGAGTTTTTTATTAATTTTTTCTACCATAAAGTCTTTTTTCGCGTTCCTCTATTATTTTGCAATTTTTTAAGTGCGGTTTTTTAAATTTATGATCTACGGAGTATAATGCCCATTTCATAAAACAAAGTTTGGTGGTTAGTTGCAAAAAAAGAAAATTTTGGCATCGTTTGCAGAATGTAAATCTTTTAATTAATTTTTTGAACCCCAAAGCCTTTTTTCGCATTCCGATATTATTTTGCAATTTTTTACGTATGGTTTTTTAAAATTCATAATCTAGGGCTATAATACTGTTGGATTAGTATAATTCCATGGTATAGTTCCATTCGTGATTTTTATAACTAAATTATTATTTTCCCTCCCTGGTTACAATCGATGTTTTGAGTCATACAAAGAACGCACATAATGACCCTGCAAACATATAAAAGATACCTTCCAAGAAGATATTAAAGCGATATCTTCTATCAGATATTGTTTTTGAGGCTTAAATTTAATAATGAAAAAATTATATCGTTTTTTATTGTACCGGGAGTTTATTTAGCGATATCCCTTTTATCTTACATATGAGTTATTGCTTTCATATTGCCTGGAAGTATTGTTATAGTGTAAGAGTTGTTTCCAACGGAGGAAACTTCCGGAATACGAAATTGATATTGCCGGCAATAAATGTTTTCTTCCTGGCAATATGGTCGGAGAATATTCTTTGTATTGCCATGTTTGCTGGGTGATATTGGTTTGAGTATGTTCCTGTTCCAAGGCACATAATAGAACAAATGCTTTCTCAGTGATAGAGAGTCCCCCAATCTCTTTATTATGTATACTCTTTGGCTTGAACAACTGCCTGCGATCGACTTACAGAAGATGCCGATTTTGCCAAAAAAAATCATCTTTTCAGGTGAAGATCATTTTGATCTTGGCGGGTATGTAAACAAGCAAAATTGTCGCATTTGGGGCACAGAAAACCCGCACGCATACATTGAAAAGCCGGTGCACCCAAAACGAGTCACTGTTTGGTGCGGATTTTGGTCCAGAGGCATAATGAGCAAGGAGTGGCCGTTACAGTCAATGGCGATCGTTATCGGGCCATGTTGAACGAATTTTTGTTCACAAAAATTGAAGAGGAGGATATTGGCAACATTTGGTTTCAACAGGACGGCGCTACGTGCCACATAGCCGAAGCTACACTCGATGTTTTGCGCCCTGTTTTTGAAGATCGCATTATCAGCCGCAGAGCTGATGTCGATTGGCCACCTCGGAGCTGCGATTTGACACCCTTGGACTATTATTTGTGGGGTGCCGTCAAAGATAAGTGTTACGCCGACAAGCCAGAGACAATTGACGCTTTAAAGGACAATATTCGTGAAGCCATTGGTGAAATACATACAAATACAAATACACAATCGATAATATGCTTAAAAATTGGGCCGATCGTGTAGGCTACTGCATGGCCAGCCGAGGCAGCCATATGAATGAAATTATTTTCCATTATTAACCGGAAGGATTGTACTTTCAAATAAAAAAAGAAATTTGAGAAAATATTCAGTAGTTTTTTTTATAGCATTTTCAAAAAAAAAAGTTATTTGGCGGACCCTGTATATACCCTTTTTTACTCGGGAAGATATAGTTATATATTTGGGATATAATTTCGTAAAATTTTATATAATTATATCTTGGTATATACATTAGGGATATAACTTTTTGCAATTTTTTGCAAATATCAAAATGGCCCTAGCATAGTCGAATAGGCCATTGAAAATTATATAAAAAAATGCTATTACTTTTTCGCAGTTGTCAAAAAAGTTCACCCACCAAACGCGGTAAAGTTTTTAAATGATTTTTTTTTTTATTTATTTACCTAAAAGGCGCAAAAAAGTTTTTTTATCAATATATCAACCTGCATTTAACATTTGTGTAAATACTTACGAAGCTGAATGTATGTCATTGAAAATTACGTTATGTACTTTAATTGTTTTTATTATTCAAAGAAAATTATTAATGTGTTTCAAATATTCCGAGTTTGTGTTTAATACTTAAAAACAATGGATTTTAAAAGAAGTCGTGGGTGAGGTTTTTTATCCGAAATGACCCCAAAATTATTTTTTCGTAAATAACACAACCTTCGCCATCGCGTGGTGCTAGGGCCAAAAATTGGTTATACCCCTAATATACATATGTCCCAATATATAATTATAAAAAATTTTATATGATAATATATGACTATATCAAAACTTTTTTACTTGGGTATCCATTTTTTTAACTTTTCTTCCATGATTTTAAATGAAAATATTGATTAATTCATAATATACTATAGTATTATACTTCAGAAATTTGTTCTTTTATATTACTTTTAATATTTTTATTTTTTATTTTATTATTTATTTATTCAATTTTTATTTTAAAATTAATTTAAGCATAAAACTTACATATAGTCCTTTAATAAAATTATTAAATTACTTTTAAAAAATATCACAGTGATTTTATATGTTGAACGACACAAAAACACGGACTAATTACACTGATAGAATTATCGTTTATACTATTAATGAATCGATTTCATTAATCTGAATTCATCGATTTAATGAAAAATTTTCATTGAATTAATGAAAAATTCATTAATTTAATGAATTTTTCATTATATATTTTCAACTAACCCGTAAGATATGCTATAATTTTTATAAGGGTTTTGAATTTGCTAATTACTAAAATAGATATATGTTCTAGTAATGAACGCTAGGGTTGCAAAATGAAATTATTTAAATATAAATGTCCAAGTAATGACATCATTTTGTTTTGGCTATTTAGATCAATCGGTAACGCGGTAATGTTTACATTCTGGTGATTGCGGGTTCAAGTCGAGTTCATGGAGATGTCAAAAACATTATAAAAATAAAAAGAAATATGTACATGTACAAATAAAAATTAATAAAATAAAAATAAACAATAATTAAAAAAACGCAAAAAAAATATATTTTTTTCAATTAGTTTTCATTTAATGAATACGTTTCATTGATTTAATGAACGCGTTCTTTGGGGACTTTTCAATGAAAAAAATCATTGGATTAATGAACAAATTCATTAATACTATGCATAAAATTATATCAGTGTACACTGATAGAATTTTCGTTCATACTATTAATGAATCCATTTCATTAATCCGAATTCATTGAGTTAATGAAAAAATTTCATTGAATTAATGAAAAATTCATTAACTACATGAATTTTTTCATTATATATTTTCAACTAACCCGTAAGATATGCTATAATTTTTATAAGGGTTTTGAATTTGCTAATTACTAAAATAGATATATGTGCTAGTAATGAACGCTAGGGTTGCAAAATGAAATTATTTAAATATAAATGTCCAAGTAATGACATCATTTTGTTTTGGCTATTTAGATCAATCAGTAACGCGGTAATGTTTACATTCTGGTGATTGCGGGTTCAAGTCGAGTTCATGGAGATGTCAAAAACATTATAAAAATAAAAAGAAATATGTACATGTACAAATAAAAATTAATAAAATAAAAATAAACAATAAATAAAAAAACGCAAAAAAAATATTTTTTTTTCAATTAGTTTTCATTTAATGAATACGTTTCATTGATTTCATGAACGCGTTCTTTGAGGACTTTTCAATGAAAAAAATCATTGGATTAATGAACAAATTCATCAATACTATGCACAAAATTCTATCAGTGTACTCAGGAAAATTTTCTGTTCCAAAGAATCGGTTGTAGAATAGCTACTTTCCTTTACAACCCCTTCTACTGTCAATTGTAACACCGATTATTATACCCTACACCACTATGTGGTCAGGGTATTATAAGTTTGTGCTGATGTTTGTAACACCAAAAAATATTGGTCCTAGACCCACCTTATAGTATACCGATCGGCTTAGAATTTTTTTTTATTTCGATTTAACGATGTCCGTCTGTCCGTCCGTCTGTCTGTCTGTCCATGCATTCTTGTGCGCACTCTACAGGTCGCAAATATTAAGATATTTTGATGAAACTTGGTGCACCGACTTATGTCGGCCCAAGGACGACGCCTATTGATTTTGGTGAACATCGGTCCATGTTTAGACCTTGTTCCCCTATAAGGGTCCTACTAAAATTATATGGTTTATACGCTGCAGGTCGCAAATATTAAGATATTTTGCTGAAATTTGGTACACCGACTTATGTCGGCCCAAGGACTAAGCCTATTGATTTTGGTGAACATCGGTCCATGTTTAGACCTAGTTCCCATATAAGGGTCCTACTAAAATTATATGGTTTATACGCTGCAGGTCGCAAATATTAAGATATTTTGATGAAATTTGGTACACCGACTTATGTCGGCCCAAGGACGAAACCTATTGATTTTGGTGAACATCGGTCCATGTTTAGACCTAGTTCCCATATAAGGGTCCTACTAAAATTATATGGTTTATACGCTGGAGGTCGCAAATATTAAGATATTTTGATGAAATTTAGTACACAGACCTATTTTGGCCCAAGGACGAAGCCTATTGATTTTGGTGAACATCGGTCCATGTTTAGACCTAGTGCCCATATAAGGGTCCTACCAAAATTATATTGTTTATACGCTGCAGGTCGCAACTATTAAGATATTTTGATGATATTTGGTACACCGACTTATGTCGGCCCAAGGACGAAGCCTATTGATTTTGGTGAACATCGGTCCATGTTTACACCTAGTGCCCATATAAAGGTCCCCCCAAAATTGGCTTGGTTACAAACTGCAGGTCGCAAATATTAAGATATTTTAATGAAATTTGATGCGCTGACTCACATTATAGAAAATTTTGACACAAGCCCCATTTTAACCCATTCGTATTTCGGATCCAAACATTAGTTGGCTTTTACCCAGACTGGTTTTTGTTTAAAATTGTCCCAAAAGCAACCACTTCTATAGCTCCAAAGTGGAACAGGTTGCGATAGAATCAGTTCTGGAACTAGTCCTAGAACTGATTCTACGTCAGTCAAACCTTCCATATTAGATCCGCGGAAATGGCTCTGGAAGCAGTTCCATGGAATCAGTTGCATTGTAACCAATTGCAGAATTGGTGTGGTTGGCTACCGATTGTAAAAATTTTTCCTGGGTAATTCATAAGATGTAATCTGGTAGCATAGAAAATCAAATAAATAAATCAAACCAAAAAAAAAACTAAATGTAGCAATGGAAAAAGCATAAAACTTACATATCGCACTTGATCAACAAGAGGGTATTAACTCAAAATTTTTAAAATTTCACTTTTTGCAAGAAATCAACTAACATTTTCAAATTCTCTTGAAATGTAACAGTTTTTCACCTCTATTGAAAATTTTAAAATTTTGAGTTAATACCCTCTTGTTGATCAAGTTGTGCGATTAGTCCGTTAATAAAATTATTACATTACTTTTAAAAATATCACAGTGGTTTTATATGTTTGACGACACAAAAACACGGATTAATTACTCAGGAAAATTTTCTGTTCCACAGAATCGGTTGTAGAATAGATACTTTTCCCTTACAACCACTTCTACTGTCAATTGTAACACCGATTATTATACCCTTCACCACTATGTGGTCAGGGTATTATAAGTTTGTGCTTATGTTTGTAACACCAAAAAATATTGGTCGTAGACCCACCTTATAGTATACCGATCGGCTCAGAATTTTTTTTTTATTTCGATTTAACGATGTCCGTCTGTCCGTCCGTCCGTCTGTCTGTCTGTCCATGCAATCTTGTGCGCACTCTACAGGTCGCAAATATTAAGATATTATGATGAAATTTGGTACGCAGACCTATGTTGGCAAAAGGACGAACAAGTTTGGTTTTGGTGAATATCGGTCCATGTTTAGACCTAGTGCCCATATAAGGGTCCTACCAAAATTATACTTTTTATACGCTGCAGGTCGCAAATATTAAGATATTGTGATGAAATTTGGTACACAGACCTATGTTGGCCCAATAACGCAGCCTATTGATTTTGGTGAACATTGGTCCATGTTTAGACCTAGTGCCCATATAAGGGTCCCACCAAAATTGGCTTGGTTACAAACTGCAGGTCGCAAATATTAAGATATTTTAATGAAATTTGGTGCGCTGACTCACATTATAGAAAATTTTGACACAAGCCTCATTTTAACCCATTCGAATTTCGGATCCAAACATTAGTTGGCTTTTAACCAGACTGGTATAGGGTATTGTATAGTCGGCATGCCCGACTTTAACCTTTTTACTCGTTTTTGTTTGAAATTGTCTCAAAAGCAACCACTTCTGTAGCTCCAAAGTGGAACCGGTTGTCCTAGAAGCAGTTCTGGAACTAGTTCTAGAACTAATTTTACGTCAGTCATATCTTCCATATGAGATCCGTGGAACTGGTTCCGGAAGCAGTTCCATGGAATCGCTTGCATTGGAACCAGTTGCGGAATTGGTGTGGTTGGCTACCGATTGTGAAAAATTTTCCTGGGTAATTAAAAATAAATGTAAAACTAAAAAAATAAAATATCACAGTAAAATTTCTTGTTTTCTAACGCTAGGATCACGGTTTGAAACCCACATTGGTGGGGTTTCAAACCGTGTGGGAACCCGGTTTGAAACGCGGAACCAGTTCCTGGCATCCCATATGGAAAGTATGACTGAAGTAGAATCAGTTCTAGAACTAGTTCCAGAACTGATTCTAGGGCAACCAGTTCCACTTTGGAGTAATAGAAGTGGTTGCCTTTGGGAAAATTTCAAACAAAAATAATCGGTGTTAGAATCGACAGTAGAAGGGGTTGTGAATGAAAAGCAGCTATTGTACATCCGATTCTAGAGCAACCAGTTCCACTTTGGAGCTATAGAAAGGATTGCTTTTGGGACAATTTCAAACAAAAAGAATCGGTGTTAGAATCGACAGTAGAAGGCGTTGTGAATGAAAAGTAGCTATTCTACAACCGATTCTTTGGAACAGAAAATTTTCCTGGGTAGTTATTCTACAACCGATACTTTGGAACAGAAAATTTTTCTGGGAAGTTATATAAACTAATGCGACGGTGTAATTTGCATTTGTTTTATCTATATCCTCCTTTGTGTTAAGCGCATATTCTGTTTTCTGTTGGATTCTCAAATTTTCTAGGGTATATCTCTTTTTCTCTTTTCGTTCCCTGTCTAAAATTCTAACTTCATCAAAATCAGCTGTATGTCCCTTTTCAAAATAGTGTTGTGACAATGCAGTTGTTTGCTTTTCTTTTCTTATGGCAGTTTTGTGTTCATATATTCTGGTACCAATTGTTCTGCCGATGTAAACTTTACTGCACGTTTCGTTTTCTTTGCCAATGCATTGAATTTCGTACACCACGTTACTTTATTGTCCTTTTTCAATTTGTGTTTTTTCCTTTGCAAATAATGAGTTGATTGTTTTGTTCAATCGTTATATGACAACCCTGGAATTAAAATTTTAATAATTTTTTAAATGCTTTTGCTGCGTGGTTATATCGCCTTCCTATCAAAAATTATTGTCTCTTAAAAGAAGACGTGTTTTTAAAGATATGTTGGTAAAAAGTAGGTCAAAAATTTAAATACTCGTACTGTGTCTCAAAGTTTTTTTACATGATTTAAACAGTAAAATTATATTTTAGCACTTTTTGGACAAATTTTCAATTTATTTGTCTAGTTTCCTTGTTTGTTATTAGTTTTAAAAGGTTCTATTACAATTTTATAGATTATCGGAAAGCTTAATTATTAAAACTAAATTACATCATCATTATTTTGATTTGCAATTAGGGAATGCAAAATCCCGCACTTTTTGATTTCCCAGGAAAGCGGGAAATTTATGTTGAATTCCCGGGATCCCGGGATCCCGCAAGAGAAATAAATTTGATATTATTTTATAATAATTTAAAAATTTTAATAAATAAAATGTCTTAAAGACCTCAAATTTTCATGATCGTGAAAAAGCTCAGGTGGTTTTTATTGGAATTTTCGAAGTGGGAAAGAATTAATTTTATATTAAAAATTATATAAATCTAATTCTCAGTCATGTAACAGACTTGAAAGTGAAATTGAAAACGCAAATTGCTTCTCCAGAAGTAAATGGTATTTTTGCATATTTATACCAAATATATCAGGTAAAAATAATTAATTATAAGTTAAGAATGTTGTTTTTAATAATTTCATTAAAAAAGTTTTCGTTAGAAAGCATATTTGAAGTTTTAACACATATTTCGCATAAAATTAATATAATTTCGATGTACAATTTCGTAACGTTTTACTTTTGCTTCTTCAGGTTTTTTGCGTTTTCGTAATTTATAAAATGTTGAAAAAAGACTTTTTGTGGTAAATTCGTGTTCCAACTGCTAAATTTTGATATAAGTTGCCATTTGTAGTTAAAAAAGAGAAGATCCTGATCAAAAATTTAAATTTTTCAGAAAAAATTATGTTTTGCTAATCAATAAGAAAATTGTTGAATTTACCAAGTGAAAATTGCGAAATCAAATCAATTCCGAAAAAAACCTGTGACATGCCTGTATATATTTTTAAAAATTGAATAAGTTAAAACTAATTTTTAGACTAAAAAACTTGTCCGTCAAAAAAAAAAAAAAAATTAATAAAAAAATTAATATAGAAAATACCAGAGACATAAAATATAGAGATGTGACATGGATAATATTTTAAACAAACTGTAGATGTCGCTAGCATGTGGGAAATTTTTTCAAGGGAGGATTTTTTTATGTCAAATGAGCTTTTACAGAGTTGTTAGGTTAGGGGATTGGGTCCCAAATTAGGGATTTCCACTTTGTTTTGGGGACACATTAAAAAATTTGTAAATTTTAAAAGATTTAGTGTTAGGCCCAAAATATGAATAATTTTCGTATAAATTATATGCGTATTATTTCAAATTAAAGTCGATCAAATTAGGTCTGTTAAAGAATTTCCAAATTTCTACAAAATATTTGAATTATTGAAGAAATGTTCTCCAAATATTTATAAATCTTGAAATAACGAAAAGCAACCAAGCTCAATAGTTAATCAAAAAATTTTCTATTTTCCAAATACTGAAATTGTTACATGCAAAGGACTCAGAAAAAGTAAATTTTGTGTAGGCTCAAAAAGTACCAGGAGTTTTCATATAACCTCTTATGTACCTTGTGAATCGTGTAAACTGGACTTATGCAAACTTAATGTTCAAAAGAGTTTACGAGCCCTAGAACTTACACCTTACTAGATTTACAAATTTTAGAAAAAAAGACTTTTCACCATAATCAACTTCGTGTGAAAATTGTATAGAATTTTTTCTCGCGAAAATTTAATATACGACTTTTATTTTGAAACGCTGACTTAATTGTGATTTGTCTTTCGTATAATAAAATACGAAAGACAAATTAAAGTTCGAGTGAAAACGTAAATATTTCTTCGTAAGATATTCAATTTTATTTAATTTGCTCACATATTTCTTAATAATTTTCTGAACTTAAGAGCGATGCTAACTTAGCTCCTTTTTTTTTGATTTTTTTGTTTAAATTGCAATGAATTGGGTATAACATTGGGGATTAAAGCATTTAAAATGGATATAAGCTAAAAGTTTTTGTGCAACACTGCTCCCCAAATAAAATGAAACAGTATTGCCACAAAAACAAAACAGCAGTCAGCGCCATTTGTTGCATTAAAAACCGGTGTTGCCATTCATCAGGACCATGGGAGACCCCTGGAAAATACTTTAAAATATTCGAAAAATTTTTAAAAATTATGGGAACAAATTTTAACTTACTTGAAAATTTATAAAGTTCAATGTATAAATTAGTCTTTATTTCTGTACAGAATAAGTGCGATTCAAAATTTTTTATACAAAGACTATTTGGTTTTAAGAGGCACTAAAAGGAACTTGAAAAGTTCGATCAAGTACACATCAGTGTGTTCGTTTACTCGAAAATCTTACTACTTTCACTCAATCGTTGTTTTGGTTACTTTTTGAATTTTTCCAATAGTGGTAAAAGTAGCAAATTGCAGTATGTAAACGAACAAGCCTAATGTAAAATGTTTACTATTTTTAAAAAGGTTAACAAATTTTGTATAAGAAAATTTTAAATAATTAACTTTATTATTTTAAACTGCATCTTTTGAAATCCCGGGATTCCCGGTCCAAATTCCCGGGAATGCGGGAATTGAAAAATGCCTAATTTCCCGGGAATTCCGGGATGGGAAATCCCGGGATGCATTCCCTTTTTGCAATGGATGGCGGCATTCCAAAATTATCTTAGACTAATTCCACAGCGCAACAAAAATTTCAAGCCAGGTGGTTCCAACGCTAAATGAAAGTAAAATTCCAGAGGATTTTGCAAAGTCAGTTCGGTTTTGGCCTCTTAAAATATCTCGCGCGTTCACGATTAAGCTGAATTTTTACTGTTCCTTTCGGTTCTTTTATTTTATTCAGAATTATCAAACAAAACATTGAAATAATATAATCTTATACTGATAGAAAAAATCCTGTAAAGATAGCTAACAAAAAAAGGTACTCAAAATTAGTTAAAAGCGGCCATGCACAAAAACTGCATGATTCGTAGTTCCAACCGAATTTTTGTAGTTTCAGGTACAATCACTTTTATTTATTCTTAATACCGTTGTATTACCGAAATTTATTTACAATTTTTGAATTTTTGTTGTGTTAATAAATAACTTTAATGTTTGTGGATTATAAATTCTATAAATAGAATAACACGTTCCACAAAATTTATTTAAAAATTAAAATTTTTTTATGTCGCTAACTGGGATAAAACCGACAACCTTCCGCTTGTCAGCCCATTGCTTGTCCTCTAAGCTAATTTTTTTAGTCATATTTCAAATTTTAATATCTTCAGGTTTGAATATTTTGTCTATAAATGAAGTTATATCAACAACAGAAAATCAATTGTGTCTTTTAATTTGAATAAAAAAAAATTAAAAAAAAAAATTATGTCGCGAACCGGGATAGAACCGGCGAACTTCCGTTTGTCCGCCCATTGGTTTTCCTCTAGGCTACACTCGATTTAAATTTTTTTGTCAAATTTTAAATTTGAATTTATTTAGGTTGAAAATTTTAATATTTTTTTCTTAAATAAAATTATACAGAAAGAATTTACAAAATTCTAATTAAATTTTTAAACACCTTTCTCATACCAAATTTGTAAATACAAAAAAAAAAAATTTTTAAAAAGGCACAAAGAAATTTGTAAATCCAAAAAAATGTAAGCGTGTGAAGTTAAATTTAAAAAATAAATTTAAAGCTCACATTTTCAAATTGCCTTTAATGGGTTAATATTTTTGAATTTAACTTCACAAAGTGTGAAATTAAATTCAAAACATAATATTCTTTAAATTTAACTTCACAAAGTGTGAAGTTAAATTCAAAAAATAATAGTCTTTGAATTTAACTTCACACATTGTGAAGTTAAATTCAAAAAATAAATTCACGAAATAAATTCTAGAAATAAATTAAAAAATAAACTCAAGAAATAAATTCAAAAAATAAATCCAAGAATAAATTAAAAAATAAATTCAAGAAATAAATTCAAAATATAAATTCAAAAATAAATTAAATAAATTCAATATTTTTTTAAAAATTTCAATTTTGAACAGACGTGAATGGGGTTTGGTCATATCAGTGGACACGGCTGAGGGAGCAGATTTCAATTCTGAGCTCACTTTGTTCAAAAGTTGCTCAGGAAAATAGCCATAAATTTTCAAAAATGTTAAATTTAAATTTTTAAACATGTCAAGTGCAGGTGGGCCCAGGGCCAATTTCGAACAGACGTGAATGGGGTTTGGTCATATCAGTGGACACGGCTGAGGGAGCAGATTTCAATTCTGAGCTCACTTTATTCAAAAGTTGCTCAGGAAAATAGCCATAAATTTTCAAAAATGTTAAATTAAAATTTTTAAACATGACAAGTTCAGGTGGGCCCAGGGCCAATTTCGAACAGACGTGAATGGGGTTTGGTCATATCAGTGGACACGGCTGAGGGAGCAGATTTCAATTCTGAGCTCACTTTATTCAAAAGTTGCTCAGGAAAATAGCCATAAATTTTCAAAAATGTTAAATTTAAATTTTCAAACATGTCAAGTGCAGGTGGGCCCAGGGCCAATTTCGAACAGACGTGAATGGGGTTTGGTCATGTCAGTGGACGCGGCTGAGGGAGCAGATTTCAATTCTGAGATTACTTTATTCAAAAGTTGCTCAGGAAAATAGCCATAAATTTTCAAAAATGTTAAATTTAAATTTTCAAACATGTCAAGTGCAGGTGGGCCCAGGGCCAATTTCGAACAGACGTGAATGGGGTTTGGTCATATCAGTGGACGCGGCTGAGGGAGCAGATTTCAATTCTGAGATTACTTTATTCAAAAGTTGCTCAGGAAAATAGCTATAAATTTTCAAAAATGTTAAATTTAAATTTTTAAACATGTCAAGTGCAGGTGGGCCCAGGGCCAATTTCGAACAGACGTGAATGGGGTTTGGTCATATCAGTGGACACGGCTGAGGGAGCAGATTTCAATTCTGAGCTCACTTTATTCAAAAGTTGCTCAGGAAAATAGCCATAAATTTTCAAAAATGTTAAATTTAAATTTTCAAACATGTCAAGTGCAGGTGGGCCCAGGGCCAATTTCGAACAGACGTGAATGGGGTTTGGTCATATCAGTGGACGCGGCTGAGGGAGCAGATTTCAATTCTGAGATTACTTTATTCAAAAGTTGCTCAGGGAAATAGCCATAAATTTTCAAAAATGTTAAATTTAAAATTTTAAACATGTCAAGTGCAGGTGGGCCCAGGGCCAATTTCGAACAGACGTGAATGGGGTTTGGTTATATCAGTGGACACGGCTGAGGGAGCAGATTTCAATTCTGAGATTACTTTATTCAAAAGTTGCTCAGGAAAATAGCCATAAATTTTCAAAAATGTTAAATTTAAATTTTTAAACATGACAAGTGCAGGTGGGCCCGGGGCCAATTTCGAACAGACGTGAATGGGGCTTGGTCATATCAGTGGACGCGGCTGAGGGAGCAGATTTCAATTCTGATATTACTTTATTCAAAAGTTGCTCAGGGAAATAGCCATAAATTTTCAAAAATGTTAAATTTAAAATTTTAAACATGACAAGTGCAGGTGGGCCCAGGGCCAATTTCGAACAGACGTGAATGGGGTTTGGTCATATCAGTGGACACGGCTGAGGGAGCAGATTTTAATTCTAAGCTCACTTTATTCAAAAGTTGCTCAGGAAAATAGCCATAAATTTTCAAAAATGTTAAATTTAAATTTTCAAACATGTCAAGTGCAGGTGGGCCCAGGGCCAATTTCGAACAGACGTGAATGGGGGTTGGTCATATCAGTGGACGCGGCTGAGGGAGCAGATTTCAATTTCAGATTTCAACCCTCAGCCGTGTCCACTGATATGACCAAACCCCATTCACGTCTGTTCGAAATTGGCCCTGGGCCCACCTGCACTTGACATGTTTAAAAATTTAAATTTAACATTTTTGAAAATTTATGGCTATTTTCCTGAGCAACTTTTGAATAAAGTAATCTCAGAATTGAAATCTGCTCCCTCAGCCGTGTCCACTGATATGACCAAACCCCATTCACGTCTGTTCGAAATTGGCCCTGGGCCCACCTGAACTTGTCATGTTTAAAAATTTAAATTTAACATTTTTGAAAATTTATGGCTATTTTCCTGAGCAACTTTTGAATAAAGTAATCTCAGAATTGAAATCTGCTCCCTCAGCCGTGTCCACTGATATGACCAAACCCCATTCACGTCTGTTCGAAATTGGCCCTGGGCCCCCCTGCACTTGACACGTTTAAAAATTTTAATTTAACATTTTTGAAAATTTATGGCTATTTTCCTGAGCAACTTTTGAATAAAGTAATCTCTGAATTGAAATCTGCTCCCTCAGCCGCGTCCACTGATATGACCAAACCCCATTCATGTCTGTTCGAAATTGGCCCTGGGCCCACCTGCACTTGACATGTTTAAAAATTTAAATTTAACATTTTTGAAAATTTATGGCTATTTTCCTGAGCAACTTTTGAATAAAGTAATCTCAGAATTGAAATCTGCTCCCTCAGCCGTGTCCACTCATATGACCAAACCCCATTCACGTCTGTTCGAAATTGGCCATGGGCCCACCTGAACTTGTCATGTTTAAAAATTTTAATTTAACATTTTTGAAAATTTATGGCTATTTTCCTGAGCAACTTTTGAACAAAGTGAGCTCAGAATTGAAATCTGCTCCCTCAGCCGTGTCCACTGATATGACCAAACCCCATTCACGTCTGTTCGAAATTGGCCCTGGGCCCACCTGAACTTGTCATGTTTAAAAATTTTAATTTAACATTTTTGAAAATTTATGGCTATTTTCCTGAGCAACTTTTGAATAAAGTGAGCTTAGAATTAAAATCTGCTCCCTCAGCCGTATCCACTGATATGACCAGACCCCATTCACGTCTGTTCGAAATTGGCCCTGGGCCCACCTGAACTTGTCATGTTTAAAAATTTTAATTTAACATTTTTGAAAATTTATGGCTATTTTCCTGAGCAACTTTTGAATAAAGTGAGCTCAGAATTGAAATCTACTCCCTCAGCCGTGTCCACTGATATGACCAAACCCCATTCACGTCTGTTCGAAACTGGCCCTGGGCCCACCTGCATTTGACATGTTTAAAAATTTAAATTTAACATTTTTGAAAATTTATGTCTATTTTCCTGAGCAACTTTTGAATAAAGTAATCTCAGAATTGAAATCTGCTCCCTCAGCCGCGTCCACTGATATGACCAAACCCCATTCACGTCTGTTGGAAATTGGCCCTGGGCCCACCTGCACTTGTCATGTTTAAAAATTTAAATTTAACATTTTTGAATATTTATGGCTATTTTCCTGAGCAACTTTTGAACAAAGTGAGCTCAGAATTGAAATTTGCTCCCTCAACCGTGTCCACTGATGTGACCAAACCCCGTTCACGTCTGTTCGAAATTGGCCCTGGGCCCATCTGAACTTGTCATGTTTAAAAATTTTAAATTAACATTTTTGAAAATTTATGGCTATTTTCCTGAGCAACTTTTGAATAAAGTGAGCTCAGAATTGAAATCTGCTCCCTCAGCCGTGTCCACTGATATGACCAAACCCCATTCACGTCTGTTCGAAATTGGCCCTGGGCCCATCTGAACTTGTCATGTTTAAAAATTTTAATTTAACATTTTTGAAAATTTATGGCTATTTTCCTGAGCAACTTTTGAATAAAGTGAGCTTAGAATTAAAATCTGCTCCCTCAGCCGTGTCCAGTGATATGACCAAACCCCATTCACGTCTGTTCGAAATTGGCCCTGGGCCCACCTGCACTTGACATGTTTTGAAAATTTAAATTTAACATTTTTGAAAATTTATGGCTATTTTCCTGAGCAACTTTTGAATAAAGTGAGCTCAGAATTGAAATCTGCTCCCTCAGCCGTGTCCACTGATATGACCAAACCCAATTCATGTCTGTTCGAAATTGGCCCTGGGCCCACCTGCACTTGACATGTTTAAAAATTTAAATTTAACATTTTTGAAAATTTATGGCTATTTTCCTGAGCAACTTTTGAATAAAGTAATCTCAGAATTGGAATCTGCTCCCTCAGCCGCGTCCACTGATATGACCAAACCCCATTCACGTCTGTTCAAAATTGAAATTTTTAAAAAAATATTGAATTTATTTATTTAATTTATTTTTGAATTTATATTTTGAATTTATTTCTTGAATTTATTTTTTAATTTATTCTTGGATTTGTTTTTTGAATTTCTTTCTTGAGTTTATTTTTTAATTTATTTCTAGAATTTATTTCGTGAATTTATTTTTTGAATTTAACTTCACAATGTGTGAAGTTAAATTCAAAGAATATTATGTTTTGAATTTAACTTCACACTTTGTGAAGTTAAATTCAAAAATATTAACCCATTAAAGGCAATTTGAAAATGTAAGCTTTAAATTTAACTTCACACGCTTAAAAAATGTTCTTATTTTTTTTGTAATTTTGAATTTTTATTTTTAAACAGTTTTTATATGAAAGATAATAATTTACAAATGAGTTACAAATATTTCAAACAAAAAAATTTTTGGGAATAAAATTTCAATTTAAATGAAAATGTGATTACCCAGCAAAAAAGTCCATTACAAAAAAGTTATTTTAAAAGCACTCCGAATAGCATCAACTGATTGTGAAGTAGTTACAATTTAGGTTTAACACCGATTTATTTTACACGTGATGTCCCATTTATGATTTTAATAAAAGTATGGTTTTTAGATACACATTTTCATCACATCAATACGAGTACATTTTGTTTGCATTTTTAGAGTGATTTAGAAGTACTCTTTATAATATATAATATTTTTCAAAGTGATTTAAATGTGCTTTTTATAATGTCTGAAATAGCATATTTTAGAGGCAATTTTAATATTTAGCCTTTACAGAGCCCATTTCTGAACCTATTGTGTAACAAAAGCTTCAATTTATTATTATTTTTAGGGCAATATTAAGGAAACACTTCTTTGGCATCTGAATAAATTCGATTAAGTCAAAATCAGACAAAACCAATTTTTTTTTTAATTTTTGTTCAACAGTTTTTTAAATAAGTTTGTAACATGTTTACTTCAGTCGTTAAATTCGAAAAAGCTACGATATTGAATTAAATATGATTAATACATTAAGACCGACTTTTTGGGATGTCAGTTAAAATTGGTTTAGTTAAACCGAAATAGATTTTAGAAGCAGTATTCCAGTTATAAACTGCGTTAAACTAAGTTTAAAGATAATCTACATCCTGAAAGCTGGGCCTAAAATTATATGTAACACTCTGATTGATTATTTTTTTTTTTAAACATTACTCAAGGAATTTTCAGAATAATAAAGCGTACTAGGAAACTATTTTTTGATTTTACAACTCTACAGTAATAAATTCATTAAAGAATCCGAGAACAGTTGTAGGACAGTTTTTCCCCAGACATATTTCGAAGGCGAATACCAATAGCAAGTCAACCATCGTTAGCTCAAAATCAACTTTTCATTAAACGATGCATTAAGTTCCAACGCTATAATTTGCAATCGTGATTAGTTAAATTCTTATGTTGAAGAATTTCATTTAGCAAAATTTTAACTTTAATTAAAATTTGGAATTTTAATGTACATTTTAAAGTTGACGGCAGTTATTTTTTAAATCTATTTTTAAGTTGAAGAAATAATATATTTTTTGTCACTATAGAATTATTTATTTTACGACTTTTAAGGTGTAATAGCAATTAAAGCATATCGACATTTAAAGCAAGTGACATTTATAGAACTTTTAATATATAAGCAAAGGTAAGGGACCAACCTCTGTTAACGAACCTCTTGATTGGTATGTTTTAAACGATAAAATATGTTAACATTGCAACAAATTTTATTAACATATTTCTTTGGTGCATGGTGCAAAAGCACGCGAGCGACTTCATAGAGCCTTAACAACACATTTTAATTGTTAACTTTTATATATTTGCATTTAGTGAAAAGAAAAATTCATATTTGGGTCATAGTTCAGGAGGTTCAATGGGATCCAATTCTTTATTTCCTTCCCTTTTTCAATGGGAACTGTAATTGAAGTATTTTTTAAAATATGTACGAATTAAAAAATATGTAAATAATCGTAAATTAATAAAGTACGTTTATAAAATTAACTATTTTGTTTTTTTAGAGATAAAAAATGGAATCTCTAACAACCCGAAATTTGAAATACGTTAAAATTTGTGTTTTAAAAAATCGACAAAAGTGAAAAAATCGCCAAAATTCATTTCTCGCATTTATTTTTCTCTATGAGAAAATCGCGATCTAGCAATGCAAGTCTAAATTTAGTTTCCCTATCGGGGTACTGGTGGCGGGCTTTGACCTTAGGTGCAGTCATTTTTCATATAGCTCTTCTAGTTTGGGAGATATGGACGATTAAAATTTTATATAAGCGATTTTCGCACTAATTCTTCCACAGATGCGTCACTATGACCTCCTTGTTCCAAAACCGTTGTCCGTTTTCATTTAACTCATTCAGTTTTCGAGATATGGGCGATATACCAAATAAAAGCCCTTTTTTCTCTACGAGGCTTAGTTTTCGAGAAAAACGCGATTATAAAACCTAGAAATGCAAGTCAAAATTTAGTTTCAATATCGGGGTATTGGGGGTGGGTTTTGACCTCAGGTTCAAACATTTCTCCCCTAGCCCTTCTAGTTTTCAAGATAGATGACTCAATTTTCGAAGGAAGCCATAATGAA
Source organism: Leucophora obtusa (assembly GCA_949987735.1). NCBI lineage: Eukaryota > Metazoa > Arthropoda > Insecta > Diptera > Anthomyiidae > Leucophora > Leucophora obtusa. The sequence continues at coordinate 75,706,220 of OX465296.1, forward strand.
TCATCTGTGAAAAAATAAAGGCGAAAATCGCTTAAATAAAATTTTAGCCGTCCATATCTGGGAAACTAGAAGAGCTGGAAGCAAAATGTTTACACAAGAGGTCAAAACCCACCAACAATACACCGATACCGAAACTAAATTTTGACTTGCATTGCTAGATTTTAAGATCGCGTTTTTCTCAAAAAATAAGCCTCGTAGAGAGAAAAGGGATTTTATTTGGTATATTGCCCATATCTCGAAAACTGAATGAGTTAAATAAAAACGTACAACGGTTTTGGAACGGGGAAGTCATAGTGAGTCGTCTGTGGAAAAACAAGTGCGAAAATCGCTTAAATAAAATTTTAATCGTCCATATCTCCCAAACTAGAAGAGCTAGAGGAAAAATAGTTGCACCAAACGTCGAAACCCACCACCAATACCCCGATACCGAAACTAAATTTTGACTTGCATTGCTAGATTTTAATATCGCGGTTTTTCTCGAAAACTAAGCCTCGTAGAGAGAAAAGGGCTTTTATTTGGAATATCCCCCATATCTCGAAAACTAAATGAGCTAAATGAAAACGGAAAACGGTTTTGGAACAGGGAAGCATTAGTGAGTCATGAAAAATAAATGCGAAAATCGTTTAAATAAAATTTTAAGCGTCCATATCGCGGAAACAAGAAGATCTGGAAGCAAAATGTTTACACAAGAGGTCAAAACCCACCAACAATACCCCGATACCGAAACTAAATTTTGACTTGCATTGCTAGATTTTAAATCCGCGTTTTTCTCGAAAACTGAATGGGTTAAGTGAAAACGGACAACGGTTTTGGAACAAGGACGTCATAGTGAGTCATCTGCGGAAAAATAAGTGCGAAAATCGCTTAAATAAAATTTTAATCGTCCATATCTCCCAAACTAGAAGAGCTAGAGGAAAAATGACCGCAGGTAAGGTCAAAACCCGCCACCAATACCCCGATAGCGAGACTAAATTTAGACTTCCACTGCTAGATTTTAAAATCGCGTTTTTCTCTAAAACTAAGCCTCGTAGAGAGAAAAGGGCGTTTATTTTTAATATCGCTAGTATCTTTAAAACTAAATGAGTTAAATGAAAACGGACAACGGTTTTGGAACAAGGAAAAATAAATGCGAGAAATAAATGTTGGAAATTTCGTTTTTTAATACCTGGACGATGTTTTAAATTTTGGCGATTGTTTCTATTTTTTTTCGATGTTCACAAATTTTGACTAGTTTTTCAATTTTTGCAATTTTTGACGACTTTTTGAAATTTTGACGATTTTGGTAATTTTTTCACAAATTGACGATTTTTTCAAAATTTTTAAATTTTGGCGATTTTTTCTAATTTTTGACGCTTTTTTTTAATTTTAAAGTTTTTTTTTCACTTTTGATGATTTTTTTCAATTTTGGCAATTTTTTAAAATTTTTGCATTTTTTTTTTGTTTTGACGATTTTTTCTGATATTTAAAACTTTTTTTTAATTTCAGCGATGTTTTTTTTTCAATTTTAAAAATTCAAAATCTAGGGACTATAGTACTGTTGGATATAGTGTAACTAAATTGCCGTTTTTGTTTTTTATAATAACTAAATTATTTAATGGGAGCGAGCTTTTCTAGCGGCTCGATTTCAAAAAACTCAATTAAATTTCATTAAAGAGCTGCTCTATAAAAAAAGCTCTATGAAATTTTTTATACTAGCTGCTCGATTTAAAAAACTCTATTCAGTTTTGTAAACGAGCCTTTTCATTTTTATAAGCTCTTTATTTTTTTTAGTTGCGAGCTTTTTTAATTTAAGCAGCTCTTTTAATTTTGGCTTCCGAGCTTTTTAAAAAAATGTATATATTTTTGGCTCGCTCGAGCTTTCTTTCCATCCCTGGTCTCTACCCCCTGCGCCACAGATACTTATATTTAGTTGCTGTCTATCTTCGAATTTAAATATGCATATGTGACGCGCAAAATAGAATGGGACCTAAGGTCCCCTTAGGTCCCTTTCTCAGACCGATCCCATCTCATTCGATGCTCAGATGTTGTCCACATCAAAAAAAAAATTTATTTTTTTACCCTTAGGTCCCTTTCTCTATGCGCTGTCACATATACAAATGTATATGAAACGAAAAAATATGATATATTCCAAAATTTTATTATGATAAATAAAATTTCTGTTCCTAGTCTCAATATATTATTATTATTACCAAAATAATGGCAATTAATGGTTAAAGCCCTAAGGTTGAAAAAAATTATAAATTGATTGGAAAAACTAATACTTTGGATAGAGTGATCGATTTTATTGAAACACAAGTCATACTAGATTTTTGCTGCCGATATTTTATTCAAATGACTAAATCTTCGATAAATTGGTGCTTGTTGGTATTGAAGGAAGTGTAGAAGTTAGTATTTCTTCAATATTGGTTAGAAAAGCCAATATTTTGGTTAATATGACAGTGTTTTGGTTCATCGTATATATTTTCTGTTCACAAATAAATTTAACTTTCTGATGATGAATTTTTAATAACTGCAATTAAAATTATTGAATAACGAAAAAATTTCGTTGGTTCCGATAGAATTCCAACCAATTTATTTTCTGTGTGTAACGGTCTCTCCTGCTACAATAAACAGAAATATTTGCTACAAAATAGTAGACTGCTTTCTGCACTGTAGATTTTTATTCGCATTAAGAAAATCAAAAAAAAATATTTAAATTTGCTTGTGATGGTTTAGTTGACTAATATCAATGAAAAATTTTGCTGATTTTAGCAGGGTAAACTGTCATTTTAGATTAACTAAAATATAGCTGAAATTTTGTAAATTTAACAAATTTTTCCTTGCTGTTTGTATTTTTCTAATGTTTGGCAAACAGATTCTGCTGAGTTCAGCTGTGTTTTCAGCTAAAATTTTTAAAGACTTTTATATTAGTGCATGAATATTTGAAAAAATTTCTCGAATGAACGAGTGAACTAGAATAACGCACTAGCTCAAAAATAAAATTGATTGAAATGAACTGTGAACTATAATGCCAAATTCTAATAATTTTTATTCCGATAGTTTGTGTGTACAAATTTCAAGGTGTCGTTACATTTTTACTCACAATTTCTAAACCGATTTCGACAATTTTTAACACCAAATTGCTAATGACAAACAATTTGAATAAAAATAAGCAAGTGATAGTGCGTCTTTTTGACGTGAACGTGATTAAAATAGAGCACATGTTTCAAGAGGCCATCAAATTAAAATCCGTGCTAGATTTGCAAAACCCTTTGATGATTTTGTTTTAACAACAGTGTACTTTCATTTGGCGTTAGAAATATTGAGGCTGGCCGCTATGATCATTTTACAAGGTCTCCTAAAGCCGCAGCATCTAAATTTCTTAAATATACTTCAAGAAGGTTATTGGGAAAATCCGAATTTATACATGTATTTAATTTACAGTCACTTCCAGAATAAATTTCTGGCCTCCTAAAGTAGGCTTTTTCGTGAACAGTTAATAATTTTAATTTTAAGAAAATTGTAAATCCAACATTATAATGCTTAACTTAGAGTGGAAACAAAAATGTAAAATATCGAATTATGATAAATTATCACCCTATAGTAATAGCTTGTGGTTGCAAGCAGAAAACTGGCGGTTTTTAAGGAAAACAAAGGTTAATTTATCAATTTTATTCTTAAATTATAATAACTGTGACGAAAACTATTAGTAGTAACAAATACTAATAATAGTAATAAATAATAGTAAATCAAAAAAAATAGCCACTTATCAAATAAAAGGTGCGGAAAAAATTTCAGTTTCCTATTTGCAGCCACATTTTATAATTTTTTTCTCGGTAAATGAGAGGATTGCATTCTCCTTATGTTCTAACCTCTTTGATTGTGCCTAGCACACATAACTATTCAGGATTTTTATAAAAAAACTAGTGTTTCCAATTCGGTTAATCGATTAACCGATTCCTCGATTAATCGCCTCTATTTCGGTTAATGTCGAAACAAATAATTTAAAACTCAAATAATTATTCGATCCGAATAATCGGTTAAAACAGGTCGATTAACCGGTTACAATTTTAATATGGAATTTTTCCCTTATTTTTTCCCAAAACTTCATAATTTTCTTAACTTTGGCTAAAAAGCTTAGAATAAACATAAAATTACTAAAATACCATCAAATTCTTTTAAAATTGAGTGAAGAAGATCGTTAAGCCTTTAGATAGATTTTTTAATCAAAATAAAGGTGTTTCTAAAACTACCCAAAATACACGAAGTGTCTGGCTGGATCAGCGTCGAAGTGCTCTATAGGCTTTAATCAATACAGTAGGCGATTTTTGATTCTGGTTTTTTAAAAATTAAAGCTAATGTAAATTCTCTTTCCATGTCCTTCAAGGCAAGGTTGCATTTTTTCAAATATGTGTCCCACAACAGTCAACTGACATCTTAATTCTGTAGAAACTCTACCTTTTCTCACATCTCCAAAGAAAGTATAATCGATTCAAAACCACATCAATTCTACAACATGTCAAACTACACCATTTTCAGTTTTATTTCAAAATTGTTTAAAAATGTTTTCAAATTATCCAAATATATTTTAAAATTGTCTAAAAAGGTTTCAAAATTGTCTAAAATGTTTCAAAAATATCCAAAAATGTTTTAAAATTGTCCAAAAATCACTCAAAGTTGTTGAAAAATGTTTTAGAATTATCCAAAAATCTGTCTAAAAAATTAAAATTGTCTAAAAAACTTTGATATTTGTCCAATTGCATTTCAAAATTGTCCAAAATGTATTTTAAAATTTTCAAAATGTATTTCAAAATTACAAATATATTTTATTTGTATTAAAGAAAATTATATTTGTATTTTAAAATTGTTCAAATATACTTCAAAATTATTCACTTGCATTTAAAAATTTTAAATCTATATTTCAGAATTGTAAAATTGCATTCAAAATAATTCCATTTGTATTTCAAAATTCTCCAAATGTATTTCAGAAATTTCCAAATGTATTTAAAAAGACTCTATTTGTATTCCAAAATTTTCCAAATGTATTTAAAAAAATTCCAATTGCATTTAAAATTTTTCCAAATGTATTTCAGAAATTTCTACTTTTTTTTTTAAAGTGTATTATTGTCAATGGCCCTTAAAAACGGAAAAAAGACTGAGTAATTTAACAATTGTTTATGATATTCTTTAGTCTACTAACTCTACTATTCATAAAATTTTTTTTCCAAATTTTTATACAGTAAATTGGTATTTTCATGTAACTAATATTTTACTCAAATGTAACTAATTCTTTTTTTATTTCTTCAGGGGAGGAGGAAGAACTTTGGATAATATTTTTTTTAAATGCAATATTATATTTATTGTAGTATTGAATAATAAATTTGCATTCAAAGAAATTTTGTGTCCAAAGTTTTACAGATTAAAAAAAAAAATTCGTAAGAAGTAAAAAATCTACCCTGAGTTATGCTATTTTTAACTTCTAATATTTAGAAAAAAAAACTCTTAGTTTCAGCAGTTTTTTCCATTTTTAACTAATTTTTAATAGCTTCAGCTATATTTTACATATATTTTTCTGTTAGTATAAGAAATGCTTTAATTTAGATAATCTCAGATTCCGAAACTTTTCAAACTTAAGGTACGTTTACACGCGAGAGAAAACTGCTAGAGATGGAGCAAAAACACTCCAAAATAGCTAAATTCATTCAAAATAGAGCTAATTAGAAGTGATTTTTGTTTTATCTCTAGCATTTTCTCTCTAGTGTAGATGTGCTTTTTTAATTTGAAATTTTTTTTTAAATACATCGTGTTCATGTGTCATGTTGATATTTAACAAAAACAGGAAGCTGTTAGTGTTTTTGTTGGTAAAAAGTTAAGGAAATACATTAATTTTATTTTAAACGATTAATCGATTAATCGCCGATTTTCTCGAATAACCGACCCGAATCACCGGTTAATCAGTTTTAGTGATTTTTCGAATAATGCAATAACCGGTTAACCGCCTATGTCGAATAATTGGAAACAGTAAAAAAAACCCATGAACTAAAACAATTTGTATGGGCACCAAACAGCGTAAAAAATTTTTTAGATAACAGTTTTCGCAATTGGATTTCGAGTCTATTTTATTTATGAAAACTTGGTCATTTGTTATTTGATTTCAACAAAAAATAAATAGTTTTTATTACATTTTTTTTAACAACATTGTTACTTTTGACGTTTTTTTATGTTTTAAAATTTGTCAAATCATTTCGGGCCCCCCCCCCCTATCTACGTGCCTGCTCATAGGCATTTAAATTATGTCATAATGCATCTTTTAAAATAATTTTTGATAAGTCTCCAATCTTCCTTTTTGTATTCAATGCCAAATACATTCATTAGACCGTTAATATCATGGCAGTAAACGAAATCCTCTTCATCACTAAAATATTGAGCAAACTGTTAATCTCTTGCTTTATAATGGTAAATAGATGTTGCAGATTCCAATAGATGTTTTTCTTTTAGTCTAGAACCAAGCAATTCTGCTTATTCCTTAGTGAAACCCGAATCTCTCACTAAATCATTTAACTCAGCTTGTACGGGTACGGACAACTATGGTTTTAAATTTTCGTACTTGTCATCAGTCGATTCACTTTTATTAAATTCTGTACTAGACTGTAGAACATCATTGATAGACCCAGATCGTACAGGGACAGGAAGTTTTGGTCGATGTCCTACTGGCCGATCAGCTGAAGTAACGTTAAGATAAACAATTGTAGATTTTTTGTAAATTTTTTTGAAATCTATTTTTAGATTCAATAAGTATTCAACACTGATAAGGATATACATATGTAATCACATTATGTTTTTATATATCAATTATGTTTTTATATATCAAATATTACATGTCGAAATAGCTCAGATGGTAGAGGTATTGACTGGCAGCCTTGAGTCCCAGTTCAATTCCCGCACGAGTAAATTTTATTTAAAAAATATATTAAAATAAAAAAATATGTTTTTTATAAAACTTATTTTTTGAAAATCTATTTTTAGACTCATTATTTTTGTCAATCCTGGTAGGCACATACACACATAAATAATATATGTGACCTTCTCTGAGAAAAAGGACCTAGTGTGTGAAAATTAAGTTTTGAGAAGAACGCATTTAAAGTTAAATTCAAAATAAAATTTTAATGTTTTTCTCATTTTTATCAAAACCCGTTTTTTGACACACTAGGTCCCTTTTCTCGGATAAGGTCACATATGTCAAAACAACAAAACCTTTCGTAAAATAAACCATTTTTCGTATATTTTACGAAATTTTTTGTTATTTTGACATTTTTTCGTATTTTTATGCATGGATTATTATCGGTGTAGGTAACGATTTTTCTTATGCTCTTGTGTAACCATAACTCATTATTTTGCGCGACATCGCCTTACAAACGTATAAGAAATGTAATAATAAAAGTAACTAGTTACCATTACCAGGTATGTAGGTACATAACCACATATCTGGTAATGATTTTCTACACTGGGAAGTTACCACATATATAGCAAAAACGTTAGGAGTATTTTTACAACCACGTGTATCCATATTAAACTGTGAATAAAAAGCATATAGATTAAACAATACAATGTGAGATTATATTAATTGGACGAAAACAAGCAACTCAGCGATGATGATTTACTTGTCAAAAGAAAAGTTTTGGTATCCATATTTCCCTATTTAGAACATATTGTTTCCGAATTACAAAAAAATCAGAAATACGTGTTCACTTAAATCGTCTATAGTTTATAATATGTAAGTTTGACATTTCAATCACAAATATCTCCGTACAAGAGAGTCAAAAATTTGTTTTTTATAGAATATCCTTGAAAATAGGGCATGTCAGGATATGCTTGAACATGTTATATGTACATACCGCTGGACGCGCCTCTAAAAAACCTTTCATATGATACCCATACTGAGTATGTTTTCTTTAGCTGAGATGCAAATTTCTTACAAAAACTAAAAAAATACCCTTTTTAAAAATGGTCCAGCTCGTGAGATCTCATTGCTAGACCCGAAATATTTTGGGAATCATCATTAAACAAACCAAGGTTTATTTTGTGGGGGGCACGTTTTTACTTTTTTTCTGTCCATATGGACAGGCGTTTGGTTAAATTTAATAATTTATTTAAAATCGGCCTTAAAATTTAGGCTTTTGATAATTACCAAGTACAATTAACTGAAAATAAATAAATTTCATACCGACAGAGGTTTAATAGAAAAAACATTGTCGTTAATTATATAGTTTATCCTCTATTAAAAAAAATTTTAAAATTGTTAAATGATTAACCTTTCAAAATATAACATATTTTTTTGAAATTTCCTAAATAAAGAATTATTATTCTTATATGGACAGAAAAAAAGTAAAAAAAGTGTCCATTTCAAAATAAAACTTGGTTTGTTTTATGATGATTCTCAAAATATTTCGGGAATGAGATCTCACGAGCTGGACCATTTTTAAAAAAGGTATTTTTATTTTGTATTTTAGCTGAAGACAACATACTCAATATGGGTATCACATGAAAAGTTTTTTTAAGGCGTGTCCAGCTGTATATATTTAATATGTTTAATCATATCCAGACATGTCCTACTTCAAACGATTTTCTATAAAAATGAAAAATTTTTGACTCTTTTGTATGGAGATGTATGTGATTTAAATGTCAAACTTACATATCATAAACTATAGTCGATTTATATCATAATTGGGACTAATGAATTAGGTGGACCAATTAATTGACGATTTCATTCATTGATATCAATGGTAATAAAATTTGCCCACCCAGACTGCTTTTTGCCCACACCAGAATTTTAAAAAATCTACCTATAATTTTTGTATCTATGATTTTGATGGGAAAAAGTATCACAATATTATTTTTTGTTTTTTAAATTTCAATTAATTCTGTGTTTTTGGTTGGGAAAATGTCTGCTGGTTTCCTAGGAAGATAATTTGTTGGAATCTAAGGGTCAGTTTTATAGCCAGACCTAAGATTGATTTTTCTAAGAAATGTTGGTTGAAAAGTTCTTTCTTAAGAAATATTTAAGAAACAAATCGATTCTAATTCTGACTGTAAAACAGGCTCTAAGAGTTTTTCCTTAAGAAAAATTATTACAATCACAGAGTTTTCAATAAGCACCTGAAGGCATTTAATACGAAAACGGAAAAGGATTGTCGAGAGGAAAATATCGCAGAATCTTTTTTGGAGAGATAAATATCTTAGATTTAATAGTTTTTTTAAAGAAATAATTATTTAATATCTGACAAAGTTGCTTCAAACTAAACAATTGTAGAAACAAAAATTCAAAGATAAACACCCCACGGTTTTTGACTACCTCGGTAAATTAAGCCTCTAACCGGCCTAAGCGTTTTTTGCAATGAAATTTATACCATGTGTTCCTCACGAAAAATAAACAATAAGTTCTTCTACAATATTTTTTTCGTTGCCTACTTTGGGCGATATGGGCCAAAATATAAAACCAGCGCAAAAAATTACTAGGTTTAAGCATAAATTATTCCTCTTACTAAGATGTAATTGTAATAAAAAAATTTAATTTTTGTGCTGTTACTTAAGAGGATGTAGCGATTTTCGTTTTTCGCGAAATTGAGCGAAAATGCACCACAATTTCAACATATAGAATTCAGACTTATAAGCTTTGCTACTTATACTATATATATTCTTTTTACCAAATTTCAGAAAAATCTGTCCATTCGTTTTCAAGTTAAAGTGATGTCCTTTAAAGATATCCTTATGAAATACTGTGTATTCTTGGACCAAAGTAAGGAATTTTTTAAATAATTTAAGCTTGAATCTAACTTTGTGGTCATTATCAATTGTTTTAGTCGATTTAAATGTCTTTAAGATTTTTGAAACTTTTGATTGTTTTAAAATATTTAATTTTCGAAATTATACGAAATTTTATATTTGACATTTTCTCGCTTCTAAACCGACACTTTCTCGCTACGAAATTTTATTTTTGACACTTTCTCGCTTCCAAACCGTTCACTGTATACAAACAAATTCTTTACAAAAAATTTAATAAATTTTGTTTTCTGTTGAAAAAACCCAATTTCTTATTATAAAATACTCGTTAGACTCATTTCTGGTCAATTTAATATACCCCGCCTGGAGGCGGGCTTGCCTCCATGGCGTTAGAATGGGTTCGTCCGAGGTGGATAAAAATGAGACAGGTTGATCATACATTTATTTTCTTTATCAAATGTACAAATTTCATACTAATCTGGGATTATTGCTTGGAATACATTCCTTGTACAAGATATTTTTTCAGAAAAATAGATGCACTTTTCTATAAAAACATGGAGATTTTGCTAGGATAAGCTACCAGGATTATTCAAATTTGAAAATTACGAAAATCTAATCGGAAGGAAGGAATCATTTCTAAGTTTTTTTTGTATGAAAAAATTTTAAGCATAATGTCGAAAGTGTTTTTTAAGATTAAGGGTCTGAGAATAGGCAAATTAATAGCTGAACATAAATGGGTCCCTTGCCCACCCCAGAAAAATGGACTAGGTACGCCTATGTTGACACTCATTAAAAAATTGTATGTAACCTGAAAAATTTTTATTCAGTAAATTCCCAGCAAAACCTTCTATTACCAGATAAAGGGAAATGTAATAAGAAACTAAAAATTGTAACTACCCTACGGGGAAGGGGACCGGTCCCAGATGGCACGCAGGATAGGTCCCAAGGGGGCGGAGACCGGTCGTTGATCGGTCTTTTTGTTTGAAAGAGACATATCACTTTAACATGGCGTTGTCATTGGAAATGACCAATTGCCACAGTTTAGATACCTTGTGACAGTAAGGTGGTGTGTCTAAAAATAGCTTTCCAAATAAACTTATAAAAAATTAAGAATGAAAAATAATCTACTTCGCGTCGGAGTAGGGCTCGATAACACAACCTCCTGCTTGGAAGGGAAACGCTCTACCGTCTGAGCTAATGTTATACACTTTTCGTTTCTGCTCAAATAAAAAAGAAAAAACAAACACTACAAGCAAATAAAAAAAATGGAAAAGAAAAAAATAGAAAATAAAACAACACTAACACACACACAAATATAGTGGAAGTGCCTTCAATATACCCCCGATTGACCAGTCACGGGATAGGTCATTTAATGGCAGTTGACTCGTTTTTTGAGTTGGCCATAATTAAATTAAAAAAATCATTTAAAAATTAGAAAATTACCTCAAAAACTCACATAATATAAATAAAAAGTTAAAAAATTCCCCTAAAAATAAAAAGAAAAGTTAAATGAAATACCAATTGTTAAAACTAAAACAGGTTTAACATTAAAACCACGTTAAAAATACAAAATTTAAAATTTTTTTGCAAAAAATTATAGAATGTTAAGATAAGAGTTAAAAGAATAAAAAATAAGAGTTAAATAAAAATAAAGTTAAAAATAAATAAAAGGGTAAAATAAATAAAAAAAAATATTTTTAAAAATATGCCGCGAATTTTGTTTTTTATTTCGTTATAGGTCAAGTTTTTTAAAAGTAACAGTGAAAGTAACGGATCGGAAAATACTTAGAAAATTAATTCATTCTATTTTGTTCATATTTGTACTAATTTAGTAATGTGCCTGCGGTTGACCGGTCACGGGATAGGTCCCTGGAGGGCAATTGACCCCACATTCCCCGTAGGGTACTTACACTTTGGTCGCATAACACATTATTTTAACATGGGGGTGTCATTGGTATAGGCTAAAATAAGTGATTACGAAGGTATGGGCTAAAATAACTGATTACGAAGGAAGTACTGAAATAAGTTGTTACTTGTAATATTAAAGTCACTAGTTAGCTAAAATAAGTACATACTTGTATGGAGTGAAATAAGTCGTTACACATTAGTACAAATTTCATTGGTTACAAATAGGGAATAAAATAAGACGTCACCAGTAATGTTTGTTTAGAAGTACACCGGTCTGAGAATTGTAATTAGATTATAAATTTTTATTAAATCGTACTTTTGCATAATAAGTAGTTATATTATGAAATACTAATAACTTATTATTTGTACCCTTATTAATAAGTTATTATATAACACAATATCAGTAATATATTATTTTAAAGCCTCCAAATAAGTAGTGATATATCTCTATATCGGTAACTCATTATTTCATACCTCCCACATAAGTATTGATGTATCACAATATTAGTAACCTATTACTTTAGGTTTCTAAGTAAAACCAAGGGTAAAGGGGTACCCATTGTCAGGCAATGCGTGAAAAAGGTCAAACCCATTACGAAGGTTTTGCTGAGTTATTACTACCCAGCAAAATCTTTCATTACCAAATAAGTGGTTATATAATAGAAATTCATAGCTCCGCACAACTTATTTTTTGGCGTCTAAACTGATTATTTTTGTTTGGCGTGGTCGTTTTTATAAGTAGTCACGCTTATCCGCTCGCTTACGAAAAATGAGAAGTAAGTAGTTATGAGATTCTGAATAATAAGTGGTTACAAACATGCTTACAAAAAGTTGAATTATAAGTGGTTATCCGACTGCTTACTTGATTCTTAAAAATAAGGAGTTACATAAATACTATTAGCTTCAGGAAATAGATTCAGAGAAATTAAAGTTTTTGCTAGAGTGTAATTTTAGAACTCGTCATAAAAATTTTAACACAAAACACATTTACATGTAATAAATATAAATGTATAAAATTTAACTTTGTAAAAAGTTCTTATTTAAACTATTGCGAGTAAGTCATTATTTTATATTTAAAAGCAATGACTACAATAGGCCGTTATTAGGAAGTCATTATTTTATATTACAAAATAATGCAAAAGGTAATGATATATCATAAGTATATCATTGTTGTTTTGTAAAATTCATAATCCAAGGGCTATAATACCCATTTCTTGTACCAAAGTTTGGTGTTTAGTTTGCAAAAAAAAAAAATTGCTTAAAAAGAAAATCTTTCATCAATATATTCGTTTGCAGAATTTGAATCGCTGATTAAGTTTTTAAACTACTTTTTTGTACCACAAACTCTTTTTCGCGTTTTAAATTTATAATCTAGGGACTATAATACCCATTTCATACACCAAAGTTTTTTTGGTGATTAGTTTGCAAAAAAAAAATTGCGGAAAATAATTTTTTCCAAAAAGGAAATTTTTTGAATCAGTATATTTTTGTAAATCGCTGATTAAATTCTTTAATTAATTTTTTGTACCATAAAATCTTTTTTCGCGTTGTTTTGCAATTTTTTAAGTACGGTTGTCTTAAATTTTTAATCTAGGGACTAAAATACACATTTTATACGCCAAAGTTTGTTTGGTGGTTAGTTTGCAAAAAAAAAACAAAAAATGTTTTCCAAAAACGAAAATTTTTTCCATCAGTATATTTGATTGCAGAATGTAAATCGCTGATTAAGTTTTTTATTTCATTTTCTGTACCATAATGCCTTTTTCGCGTTCAGCCATTGGTTTACAATTTTTTGAGAGCGGTTGATTTAAATTTATATTTCAGGTACTATAATACACATTTCATATGCCCAAGTTTGTTTGATGGTTACTTTGCAAAAAAGAAAAAAAAATCGGAAAAAGGAATTTTTTTCCATCAGTACATTTGTTTACAGAATATAAATCGCTGATTATATTTTTTAATTAATTTTTTGTATCACAAACTCTTTTTTCGCGGTCCGCCATTATTTTGCAGTTTTTTAAGTGCGGTTTTTTAAATTTACAATCTAGGGGCTTAATACCCATTTCAGTTTGGTGGTTAGTTTGCAAAAGAAAACGCGAAAAAAATTTTTATTCCAGAAAGGAAATTTGTTGCATCAGTGTATTTGTTTGCAGAATATAAATCGCTGATAAATGTTTTTAATAGATTTTTTGTACCATAGTCTTTTTTCGCATTCCGCCATTATCTTGCAATTTTTTAAGTGCGCTTTTTTTTAATTTATAATCTAGGGACTGTAATACCCATTTCACCAAAGTTTGTTTGGTGGTTAGTTTGAAAAAAAAAAATATCGCGAAAAAAGTTTTTGCCAAAAGGAAATTTTTTCCATCAATACATTCGTTCGCAAAATATAATTCACTGATTAAGTTTTGTAATTAACTTTTTGTACCACAAAGACTTATTTCGCATTCCGCTATTATTTTGTAATTTTTTGCGAGTCGTGTTTGTTTTTAATTCATAATCTAGGGACTCTATTTTACCTATATATCATACCAAAGTTTGGTGGTTAAATTGCAAAAAAATCGAGTAATAAAAATTTAAGAAAAAGGAAAATCTTTGCATCAGCATATTTGTTTATGTAAATCGCTGCCAAAATTTTTTAATTAATTTTTTATACCACATAGTGTTTTTTCGCATTTCGCTTTATAGCTTTTTAAAAAAATGTTTATATTTTTGGCTCGCTTGAGAGCTTTTTCCATCCCTGAATTTTTTCATTGTTATTAGTGGCAACTAATTGTAATGAAATTTCAATGGTAATGAAAAGTTCCCATGTATGATTTAAGTGAACACGTGTTCCAGATTTTTTTGAAATTCACGATTGTCCGCGTTTTATCAGAAATTTAATGTGGTGGAAAAAATATGTTCTACGTAGGGCACTATGGATACCAAAATTTTTCTTTTTACAAATAAATCATCGCTGAATGGATATAGTTTGGAATTTTGTAAATTTAATACATTTTTCGCGGTGCTCTGGACAAAATTTTACTAAAATTTTCAGTTACTTCAATCTCCATTTGAATTCAGTTTCTTGTTGATGTAAGATAAAAATGCAACTTAACAGAAAAAAATCCATTACACGCTTTTTTGGCCGCATAACTTTGTTTCGCAAATAAAAAAATTTTATAAAATTTTTTATAAAATAGTTTACTGAAATACTGACCCTACACTAATAGAAAAAAGTCCGTAAAAAATTTAGTAAAAACTACTAAAAATTAGTTAAAAATGATGCTGCAGAAAAAGACTGCTAAATTAGCAGATTTTTTTTGCTATATATTAGTAATATAGGAACAGCAAAACTAAAACTGTTAAATATACAGAATTTTAGTTATATATGAGCTAATTTTTTGTAAATGGAGATTAGCAAATTAACCTGCTAAACTCAGCAAAAAATTTTGCTAAATAATTAGTAGCCTAAAAAATCACCAAAAAATTTAAAATTTTCGAAGTTTTTTTTTCGATTTTTTTTTTAAATGCAAATAAAAATCGAGCCTTTTGAAAACAGCAGTTTACAATTTTTTAGCAAATATTTCTGCTGATTTTAGCAGAATAGACTGTTATTTGCATTCAACTAAATTTAGCTTAAAAATAGCAAAATTTTTGTAGATTTAACAGTTTATTTTTGCTATTTTTAGTCTACAAATATTTAGCAAAATTTTCTGCAGATTTTACAGTACAATTTGCTATTTTCAATTAACTAAAAGTTAGCCTAAATAAAACTAAAATTCTGTAAATTTAGCAGTTTTAATTTTGCCGTTCTCATTTTACTAGTATTTAGTAAAAAATTCTGCTAATTTTAGAAGTTTTTTCTGCAGCATCATTTTTAACTAATTTTTAGTAACTTTTTCTGCTATTTTTACGGATTTATTTCTATGAGTGTACATAAAATTTCATAATAATTTTTTTAAAGAAAAATGTTATGCCGCCAAAAAAAGCGCTTGTTGGATTTTTTCTGTTAAGTTGCATTTTTATCCTTACATCTACTAGAAACAGAAATTAAATTATTTTTAAAATTTTACAATCATTTTTTCCCCCGAAAAATGTTATGCCGGCAGAAAAACGCGTGCAGGATTTTTTTCTGCTAAGGTGCATTTTTATCTTACATCAACTAGAAACTGAACTCAAATGCAGATTGGAATAACTCAAAAATTTTATCAAAATTTGGTCCAGAGCACAGTGAAAAATGTATTATATTTGCAAAATTCAAAACTATATTCACTCAACGATGATTTACTTGTCAAAAGAAAAGTTTTGGTATGAATGTTGTCGCGAACAATCGCGAATTTAAAAAAAATCTGAAACTTCACTTCACTTAAATCGACTATAGATTATGATATGTAAGTTTGACATTTCGTTAAAAACTAATATTATTGCGAAATATGATTTACGATCGCTTAACGATTGTAAACCCAATAATTTCCTCCTAACATCATAGGATGGTAAATCATAAGGCCAAATTAATTTCAAAGCAGGCTTTATAAACATTTTTTGAATACGCTCAATACGATTGGATGCACCTGCTTGATGCGGACCCCAAATTATTGAACAATATTCCAACTTACTACTAACCAATGAAACATATAACGATTTGAGAGTATAAGGATCTTTGAAATCCTTAGAATTTCTTCTCACAAAGCCGCTTTAGATTTTATATAGTCAATATGGCTAGAAAAATATAATTTCGTGTCAAAAATAACTCCCAAGTCTTGCACCTCAACCTCACGTTTTAGCGAAGAACCACCTATTTCATAATTGAAAACTAGAGGATTTAAACAACGTGAGTAGAAAACAATACAAAATTTTTCTTTATTTAATTTTCAGTACACCATTCTGATAACCTTCTTATATCAAATTGCAATTTAGTGCGGTCATTTAAATGTGATATTTTTGCAAATAATTTTAAGTCATCTACAAACAAAAGACATTTACTTTGATGCCTAGTTCTAAATCATGAAGAGCTTCGCCAAAAATATTTTCTGAACAAACGTTAAATAGCAAGGGCGATAAAATACAACCCTGTCGTATACCTCTTTTAATAGGAATATTATTAGTTATAATATCGCCCACTCGAACTTCTGCCATCTGATTCCTTTACAGATTTTGAATACAAGATATTAATTAATTTATCGTGTTGTAGTCTATCAAATGCTTTTTCATAATCTATAAAGCACATAAAAACATCATTGTTTACATCTCTACAGTTCTGAACAAGTACATTTATACTAAACAATGCTTCACAAGTACCCATAGCTTGTTCGAATCCAAATTGAGAATGACCCATTCCTTCTCACATGCGTATTGCTTCTTCTTATAATATTCAATACAACTCAATTTCACGACTTATACTCAAAATTTCCTGTGTTTTGAAAAATGTTTGAATTGTAAAACTGACATAAAAAATATTTTTGCTTTCGAACCTTTTCTGATTTTAAATAATATAAAATTCTGGCGAAAATTGTTTCAGAAGATATTTTAAATTAATCAAAACGGGATTCTGAGTCGATCTGTATACTAAAAGTTGTATGTCCAATATTTTTTGGCGTTCCAAACATCAGTACAAATTACCCTGAGGGAAATGAAGCGTCGATTGATCCAAAGTGACAAATATGTGATAGGTGAATAGGGGACATGTTACAAAACTTATGCAAACCAAAATTTCGGTGTATAAAAAGTGGTAATTGCAGCAAAATATGCAACCTCATGACTATTGAAATGGAGGCAAAACATTAACTGGTTCATTTTGGATATATCATATAACTTGAGAAAAAGTATCATAACATCAAATTGACAAAAGTAACTAGTACTGTTACAGTTGAAGCAGTGATATAACACAGAACAGGTGCAGTATAATTAGATGTATATGAAAAAATGCCAATCGGCGCAGTTAAACACTGTCCCGTGACTGTTACAAAGTGCACATAATACTAACTTTGTAGCCACAAAATGATGACGTAATACTAAACTATGAGTATTTTCAAAATACTGATTATGGAGCTGTTCGGGTACAAGTAAGCACAATAGACATTGACAATGAAAAAAACACTATAAAAATTTAAATCACTAATGGACCTCTAAGTGATTCGACCAAAATAGGTACACCGCATCTGTTTTTACAAAAATTAATTAAGAGAGGATTAAATTTAAATAGATTAATGGAACAGTTTTTTAAATATGCTATTCTCAATTTTATAAAAATAACTAAAAACTACCTTAAAAAACCAAAAATGATCCGAAAGCCAGTTTAGTGGTGAATACAGGAATATATATTTTACCCCTGCAAGGAGTATAGGGCCAAAAAATTTTTAATTAAAATTGAGAAACTGAACAATTTTTTACTTTTATAAGACAGACACAATACAAGCAAACAAAATGTCAAATTTTGTTTGATGTGAAAGAGTTTTGCCTTTAAGATTTGCAACATTAAGATTACGTAAAGGATTTTCAATGTATGAGATATCAATGAATTTTGTATTTTATTTCAAAGTCTTATCAATGACATTATGTGTGTAATATCATACAAAAAAATAAAAACTAATTTCAATTATGAAAACCGCCTATTCAATAAATTTTGTCGTTGAAATTCCTCCAATCCGAAAATTGTTCATTCAATTAAAAATTTGTAGCACTTTAATTGAATAAATTTTCAATAAAATAGTGATACATTTGATTAGGATTTTTATTGGTTTTTTATATGAGTTTGATTAAAAATTAATTCATTGGATTTAAAATTGATCAATATTGTAGAACTTCTAAATAAACTATCAGCTGGATAAAGTGGCAGTTGCCATGCCAACTATAAAAAATATACTTCTTTATTTTTAGCTTGAATGTCATTAAAATAAAAGCTGCATTAAATTTTCATTCAGTTGATAGATTTATTTATACTTATGTGAAAAGTTCTCTCGTAGAAATTAGTTTTCTTCTTTTTTCTGAAGCATAAGGCCTCTGTTAAAATTTTTTGAAAACTAAAAAAATATATTTGATTTAAATAATTTTTAATTTATTTATTTTTTAAACAAAATTTCAAATTTAAATTTTTTTTTGGAATTTGTTATAAAAATTTTTTTTAAAACTAAATTAAAATATATTTGTTTAAAATAATTTTTTAGATTTTTTGTTTAAAAAAATTTTAAATTTTTAAACAAAAAATTTCAAAAATTAGATTTTTTGTTTAAAAAAATTTTAAATTTTTTAAACAAAAAATTTTAAAAATTACATTACTATATTAATATGGCAAAATTGAAATATTTAACTAAATAAAATAATAAACTCAACGAGAATTTATAAAATTTTATAAAAAATAATTTAAAATACTAGTTACTAATCAGGGATGATAAATGGGATTTTCAAAATAGTACCAACCTGCTTAAAAAATAGTACTTTTTCGACCCGCAAAGTACTTTTTTTTAATTTTTTATTATAAATTAACAAAAAAAAACGTACATATATGAAAGTGCTTTTGTACATTAAAACAAGGTTCAAAATATATTATAGATCCACTTCACTCTGTATAGTGTATTTCGTTCTTTCTTCTTCCCAATTACCTTTTTTATATTATTCTATCGCTTTTGTTCTTGCATCCAATCTTCAGCGTTGACTATTATTTTGACGTCCCAGTCTCATCTTTAATATTTCAAAAGCGGGGTCAAAAATTATAAAATTTTAATCTTTTTTTTAAATTTATTTCTTATAATTAAAAAAACTTTATATGGATTGGGTATTAAAACAAACAACATGCCCGAACATGTCCAATTTACTAAAAATTAAGTTACCGCATAATTTAAATTAACTAATATCAATTCAGAAAACTAAATCAAATAAAAGTAAACAAAAAACACAACAATTTAAAGATTTTCTCTTAAATTCAGATAAATGTTTAATATTTTTTGCAAAATTTTAGAAACCTTTCCTTTGAATTACGTTTCTTACGATTTTTTACTATTTATTTTGGATAATTTTAAATGGTATCAAATAATGCTAAAGAGTAACATAGTACTTTTGAGGTTCTAATAGTACCATAATAAGTAATATAGTACCAACTTTATCATCCCTGTTTCTAATACATTAACATTTATAAAAACAACTACATAAATAAAGCAAACGAAAAACAACAATATGCTGATGTTTTTCTCTTGTTTTATGAAATGCTTTTGAGTTATAGAATAAAAAAAAAATGTCAAGCAAATTGCAGTTTTGAGCAATTATTTAATCCATTGGATTAATTTTTAATTGACACCTTTTGAAATAATTTAACAAATCGTTTTAATTGCAAAAAATTGAACAATATATTTAAATTTGAGCAATGGCACGGGTTATGCAGACATCGGTTATTTGTTACTTATTGACATAGACATGCGACTTAAGGAAACCTCACAAGAACAAGTCTAAAGCGATTACAGCGCACGATTTCGGTGACTAGTTCACGTTGCTTCTGTGCGGTTTAAAGGATATAAAGATAGGAATTTTGTAATAAATTGTCCATGTAACATATTAGTTAATTCTGGATCTTCCGATTACAAAACATTCATTGTGTGCACTATGACTGACGAAACTTCAATTAGCCACACTAATCGATATGCCCACCGTGGTGTATCTCGTTTAGAGGTGATGATACTGGTCCTAGCCAGTGTAGAGGGTTACCGGTTTGATTGCTTTGAGGGTTACCTGTTTGATTCATATATAGAAAATTTATTAATTAAATTCACTTTTATCAATTGACAGATCAATTCTTTCTGTAAATGAATTGTTAGAATTGTTCAGAATTTATGCAGAAATCCTGAAAAGAGACTTGATAATTTTGGGGACCTCAAAACGTCGTTCCATTTTGTTGAAATTTGGTTCAAAGTTGCTGTATTCTACTGATATGTATATACCACTTGTTGCGTGCGCATAAGGATACATGAACAGAGAGACAGACGGACGGACGAACATCGCTAAATCGGCTCAAAATGTGATTCTGAGTATACATATGTATCTTAACTTTTAAGTTAAATTTTATATGTATACTTTTATATATTTGTTAGAATGTTGTTGTACCTTAAGTCCAAATCCTAATATGATATTTTGAAACAACAAATAAAATAAAATATGACACTACCATATTAGAATTTGAACTTGAGGTAGAATAATATTGTAACTAAATATATGAAAATATAGAAAGTCCAAAAAACAACTTTTATATTTTTTAATGCAAAAATTAAAACAATTATTTATCTAAATTTAAATAACTTATATGTGTACACTGATAGAATTTTGTGCATAGTATTAATGAATTTGTTCATTAATCCAATGATTTTTTTCATTCAAAAGTCCCCAAAGAACGCGTTCATTAAATCAATGAAACGTATTCATTAAATGAAAACTAATTGAAAAAAATATATTTTTTTGCGTTACTTTTTTATTTATTGTTGTTTATTTTTATTTTATTAATTTTTCTTTTTATTTGTACATACATTTCTTTTTTGTTTTTATAACGTTTTTGACATATCCCTGAAGTCGACTTGAACCCGCAATCACCAGAATGTAAACACTACCGCGTTACCGATTCATCTAAATACCCAAAATAAAATTATGTAATTATTTGGACTTTTATATTTAAATAATTTCAGTTTGCAACCCTAGCGTTCATTACTGGAACATATATCTATTTTAGTAATTAGCAAATTCAAAACCCTTATAAAAATTACAGCATATCTTACGGGTTAGTTTGAAATATGTAATGAAAAAATTCATGTAATTAATGAAATTTTCATTAATTCAATGAAAATTTTTCATTAACTCAATGAATTCAGATTAATGAAATCGATTCATTAATAGTATGAACGAAAATTCTATCAGTGTAGCGTAAACTCTTTTAATTGTAATCATGAATTAATATTAATATTTTTGCTGGTTTTAAAAACACATTCGGTGATTTGTTGTTTTACGTAAGTTCAGTGACTGTATCCCTCTGGGTTCTTCCAGCACTCGTACTTATTATGACACATGGTGAATAATAAGTGACATGTTACATGTCAATTAGTTTCCGTTAGTCCTGTGACTTGTTAACTTAGAGCAGTATAGTGATATGTCACTAAAATATTATTTTGTAATAGTTCAGCAACAACACACATATTGACTAATATGTGACTAGTTTTTTAACAAATATTTTTCTTTAGTTCTGTGATATGTGCACTTAAACCAGTCACGTAATATTTTTTTTGCACTAGTTTCGGTACATATGACATAATGCCCTACATGAGACTACTTCCGTATTAGATAATTTTAACTTGTTATAATTGACAAGCTTTGGGACCAGTCACAAGTAGCTCAAATGGTAGCAATTGCCACCTCCTATGATAAGCCCATGTTAAAGTTGGCGGTTACTTTTATATAAATTAACCGAATCGAGGACCGGTAACTCCCACAAAGTTCCAGTCACGTGACCAGCTCTGTGACTGATCCATTTCCCGTAGGGTAGTTTAGAGGTGATGATACTGGAGTAGGGTGTTAATATTTATACGAAATTTAAATGGTTCCGTCCCCCCTAGAAACATTGTCTAGCTACGCCAATCGTTGGCGTCCTTTTTCCTAATATTGCCTGTATAATAAAAAAACTAACTTATACAAATATTTTTGTGTATTATTAATAATTAGGGCAACATAAAAGTAGCTCTAAAAACATGATTATTAGCCCTAAAAATCAGCTTTAAAAACTTCAAAAAATTGACACAAAAACTAAAAAATTTATCTTAAGATTGTTAAACTTATAAAAAAAAATTAATTATAATTTTTTTTTTAATTTACTGATTATTTTATAAGGCCTGTATACACAAACACTTACTTAACCTAAAATATATTTATTTACAAAAGATCTCGTACAAAATTTGTTTAATAAACCTATTATTTTTCTTTACTTTTTATATAAACACAAAAAGGGATTGCCGAAAATTTTAAATTTAATTTTTGACATTCCAAATCTTCATTTGTTCTTACATAACTCTAAAAAATGTTGATTGAAGTTATTTTTTTATTTATTTATTAAAATTTGTTGCTGAAATTTTTAACCCTAGAACACTAATGTTAGTCGATTCGACTAACACCACTTAGATTTTTGTGCACAGCTTTTTTCTCGTTTTACCGATCGGTCTAAATTCTCTTGTATTCTCAGTCAATGGTGTCCTCTTGTTCTGAATGGTCACATTGTTGCAGTAATTATTGCTATTTTTGAGTTATTGTCAGTCGATTCGACTAATGGCTAGTGTTATTATTATTTATTTATTCATTATTTTCAACAATTGATCTCAAGAGTATTTGTTTTTAATCAGGCATCGGATTTTACAAACAAAAAACTTTATTTTTAAGTTTTCATCAAGAAATAAAAAAGTTCAAAATAAAGTAAATTTCTAAATTATTTTTTTAAATTCATCCAAAATTTGAAATATATTTATCTTTATAAAAAAAAAGAAAAAAAAAATTACAAATGATATTTTTATACAAATGATATTTTTTTATTTTCAACTCCAAACAAAAAAAGAAAAAATATAAAAAAGTTTTTGTACAAAAAAAAAGAAAAGTTTTTTTGTAGAAAAAAAAGTTTCTTTATTAAGAAAAACAGTTTTTATTTTTAAATTTATAAAATTTTAGTTTCAGTACCATCTGCAAACGAATTAATGATGCAAAAATTTTACATTTGGAAAATTTCGTTTCTTACATGGGTTTTGTTTTTTTTGTTTTGCAACAAAAAACTAAATTTTGCAAAAAGCGAAATTCTTACATCAGTATATTTGTTTGCAGAATGAATATCGCTGAAGAGGTTTTTCAACATAAATTTTTTATCATAACGCTTTTTTCGCGTTCCGCCAATATTTTGCAATATTTTAGGTGCGGTTTTGATAAATAATAATATATAATACCCATTTCATGCAACAAAGTTTGGTGGCTAATTGAAAAAAATCGCGAAAAAAAATTTACAAAAAGGAAAATTCTTACATCAGTATATTTGTTTGCAGAATGACAATCACTGATGAGGGTTTTAAATACAATTTTTTTAGCATTAACTCTTTTTTCGCATTCCGCCAAAATTTCGCGCTTTTTTAGGTGCGGTTTTGTTAAATATGAAATCTAGTGACTATAATACCCATTTCATACAACAAAGTTTGATAGCTAATTGCGAAAAAAAAAGTCGCGGAAAAAAAATTTACAAAAAGGAAAATTATTACATCAGCATATTTGTTTGCAGAATGACGATCGCTGATAAGGTTTTTCAATACAATTTTTGTACCATAAAGTCTTTTTTCGCGTTCCGCCAAAATTTCGCGGTTTTTGAGGTGCAGTTTTGTTAAATATGCAATCTAGAGACTATAATACCCATTTCATACAACAAAGTTTGGTGGATAATTGAAAGAAAATCGCGAAAAAAAAGCCGCGGGAAAAAATTTGAAAAAAGGAAAATTCTTACATCAGTATATTTGTTTGCAGAATGAAAATAGCTGATAAGGTTTTTTAATACAATTTCTTTACCATAAAGTCTTTTTTCGCGTTCCACCAATATTTTGCAATTTTTTAGGTGCGGTTTTGTTAAATATGTAATCTGGAGACTATAATACCCAATTCATAGAACAAAGTTCGGTAGCTAGTTGCAAAAAACAAATCGCGAAAAAATCGCGCTGAAAAAAGATTTGCAAAACGGCCAAATATCAAAGCCTTATTTTTTAAATGCTACGATTAAACAAAATTTACAGCAAAAGAAAATTAAAAAAAAAATATATTTATATACCCAATTAAAAAAAATTGATATGGGGCCATATAAAATTATATATGGAGTCATATATAATTATATATGACCACATATCAAATTATATATAATTATATATAATGATTATATATAGTTATATAAACTTATATATAATTATATATTAATTTATATAATTATATCCGAAAAATGGGTATATATAGTTTTATATAAGTATATATAATTATATATAAATTTATATAATTTTATATAAATTGACCCCTATATATTTTACCTAGATTTTGTATTTTTTAAAATTAAATAATTTATATTTTTAAACAATTTTCTGCAGATCACAAATATTTTTTAATTTTTTTTAAATGTGCCAAAAATTTTGGAATAATAACAAAAAAATGTACGACTAAGCGTTTTTGAGTAACTAAATTCAAACATGGTCTCCAAAATGTTTCATCATGTCAATTTTCATTTTAAAAATAAGGACAAAGTCTATAAAAATTGTGTTCATGGTCATTTTTGAGACTTCATGACACAAAAACCTGATGTATAGAAATTTTTAAAATGCCGTAAAGTAAAATTTGAGTTTTTTAATTATTCGTGCCTTTAAATTCATTCGCATAACCCATAAGAGCAGTGGAAGTTTTATTGTTTTATCCTAAAGTTACATAATCCAGCTCTGAAAAACAGTGTAATTGAGATTAAATGAAAATCAAATTTCATTACCATTACATAAAGTAATGGCAATGAAAATGTAATGGTAATGATTTTCGCCCATCTCTGGTTTTAGTACATGAACTCTAAGATCTTGATGAAACTTGGTGAAAATTTATAAATTCACTGATAAATATAATACATTAATTGGCCCTACTGTTTTACATATATGCTGTACTATAAAATTATTGATTTGTGGAACCGATGATCATAAATCTTCTTGATTCACACGCTATCCATTTCTGTCCATCCATATCTATTATTTCCCCGTATTGAGGGTACGAAATGTCATTTTCCTAAGGGAATTCACAAAAATTTGACAACCCGAGTAAAAAAAATTGATCTCGCGCAATATCTAATCATATCCAATTTGATATTGTTTAAGATCTGCTGTAATATCTAGCTGATCCAATTAGATCTCAAAATTGGGTGTATCCAATCATATCGTATTAGATCCAATTGTATATATGGTAGGCCGGGTCGATTTGTGGGGAGGCAAAAAATCGCCCATCGTATTCTAGGGATCAAAATAAGAAACTTTGCCGAAGGAACCATACCTCTAAAACGAATTCTACTACCCCCCAACTGTTGACTTTTGTCCCGTAGGGTCAAGTTTTGAAAAATCACACTTTGACCCATTTAGAGTGCCCCAATCGAGTCCAAATGTATGACCGACCCCCACTAACTTTGGAGGGCCGATCCACCCATGCCAGTGGCACACCCCCTGGAACTCCCCTGGGGGGTTCCCCATACAAACATTTTAAAAAATCACCATTTTTGGCACTTTATTTTATTATTTTTTATTTATTTTATTTATTTTTATTATTTTATTTATTTTTTCTCCTTAGAAATTTATTTAGTCAGAACATATGTAAATGAAAAAATTAATTTAACTTAGTAATAGAAAAGAAAAAATAAAAAATTACTGTTTGAAGTCTTTTTTGCTTTCAAGTCTGGGCAATTTCGCACGGCTCTCTAATGTCGTCGCCATAACAGCCTCTACATTTTCCGGTATAACTCGTTTGGAAACGCTAGCTAGCAATTGAACGTGTCGTTCTGTTTCTTGTATGTGTGATGGAATTTTTGGATCATTAAACGGTGGATCATCTTGATTTAAATATTCTTTCAAAGTATCGTATGGAATGCTTCGCGTGAATGGTGGTTCAAATACGTCATTTATGTCATTCATATTGATCATTTCCGTGTAACTTGTGCAATAAAAGTTTATATCTGGTTTTTTATAAGCTCTAAGTCCCGTTGGGTCGTCAACATCGGTTCGATAGCGTAGAATTATCTTGATAGCACAGTCGCGCTTTTCTTTGCTATCATCAAACAACATTGATAACAAGATATTTTCCGAATGCGCATAATATGAATTATCTGTAATTACTTTATTGACAATTTTGCGTAAACGAGGTTCTAGAAATCTTGACCAACTAATGAATTTGAAAAATAATCTACTACTGTACACGACAGAGCTGTAATACTTGATATTGAAGTACATTGGCACATAACATGTAATTATAAATTCAACCAGTATTCTTAAATTTGCATCTGGATTTTCCGTTGTCACATATAATCGTAATAGTCTAGCGGCCTTGGTGAGCCACCGAGAATGTACAATTTTCCCTGGTTTGATGTTTGCCAGATCCACTGAAACCACGCC
This sequence comes from Leucophora obtusa, assembly GCA_949987735.1. Classification (NCBI taxonomy): domain Eukaryota; kingdom Metazoa; phylum Arthropoda; class Insecta; order Diptera; family Anthomyiidae; genus Leucophora; species Leucophora obtusa. The sequence continues at coordinate 75,733,027 of OX465296.1, forward strand.
GCTAGAAATTGCATGGGCCATGTCGTATAAGTACTTGGAATCGGTGGAAAATTAAATTTTTTCTGGAGCAGGGGGCATATTTTTCAACTCAATTTTCTGAAAGCCGTCCAACACCTGAAAATATATAAAAATAAAACAATTAAAAACGGTTGACAATTATAATAAATGAGTGATAGCAATAACTTACCGGAAGAGTTTCACAAGTTTCGATTTGACGGCTCAATTTTCCGGTTGCCGATCTTGGTCCAGTGCTGGTTGATTTATCCAAAGCTTCAAACAAATGCCGAAACGGAAGTTCGTTGAAGTGTAGAAGGCAAACGGTGGTCTTTTTAACAGCAATTCGAATCGTCGTATAATTCCACCGTTTGGGCCAGTGTTTGTTGGCTCACCGTCAGTGCATATGCCAATTAATGCATCCAGTGATATATTTTTATCGTTGAAAAAATCATTTAATTTGGTTGTTTTGTATTCAGCGGTTTCATGTTCCAGTCTTACGTAACCAATCAATTCAGAATTCGGTTCTCTCAAAATAACAAGATGAGGTTCTTTTACCATTCTAGTATGATACTTCTCATCAATTGTATCTCTCGTTAAAGTATCATCTTTTCTGCCATCGAATGAAAATGCTAACAAATTGGTATCATCTAACCGTTTGCGAAGCACTTCTTGTCTGCATTTCTCTTTTTCTCGGCGAACTTTCGATTTATCCATGATGAGAGGTTTGCCATGGATATCTTTCATTTTAAAATCTTGGAAAAGAGCTGTTCCCATTGCTGATGCTACTCTATCAGGCACGCCAAATCTGTCACATACCAAGGCAAAGTTAAAACAATCGTATCTCTGTGTGTATTGTGAACTTGTGCTTATATCAAATCTTCTTGAACCGGTGGCGGTGCGTATGTTGAATCATCGGGATCTTGGTATGTTGGCATTGATGACATAGACGTTGCTCCTTGCTCTTCAATTTCCATCGCAAATCCATCCATTGTTAGACTTCTCTGATTATGTTGATCGTGCATAAACTCTTTGAGGCGTTCGGGAACCAAACCGCATGCACATGGAGCTGCCTTCAAATCGCATTTACATGTTCCAATGAAAAAAATTGTTTCCAGAGATTTTACATACTCTGTAAATTGTTGGGGTTTGTTTCTTCTCTTGATTTGCTCTTGATATTTGTCAAGCAATCTATTCAATTTATTACATACACTTTTTTTCAGCATTATTTCCATACCAAGTTTTTCCCAAATTCCAATCAACTTATCTTGTACTTGAATAGTGAATGCTTTATAGGACAACTTTTTTTGTTCGCTCAAGTAAAAATAATATCTCAAGATATCCAGATGGGTTGGTAAATTAAGATCAGTCAAATCAGTAGGCACACCAAAAACAGTAACATCATGCCTGGGTATATGACTCATTGGGTTTTCGATAGTTGTTGATGTTGTTATTGCTTCATCTTGCGGTGTAGAGGATGGTGGATTCATTGTAAACTTCTTGATTTGGAATGATTTTTTTTTAAATATTTTTTTATCTCAAATTAGCACTTCACACTTCGAGTTCTTCACAACGACTTAATGCATTCACAAAAACTGTTGCGTTATATATGGTCTAGGAGACGAGGTAATAAGAATGAAATGGTAATTTCAATTCTACCTGTAACTGATTTTGTTGTCAATACTGCCCATAAAGTACTTACATGTAAATTAAACGTTAATCTGACTACAAATTCTGTTAAGCAAGTGCGCCTTTTATTACTTCTGGAAAATCCTTTATGATAATTTTATGCTCAATTCTACCTGTAACCGATTTTGTTGTCAAAACTGCCCATAAAGTACTTATATGTAAATTAAACGTTAATCTGACCACATATTCTGTTAAGCAAGTGCGCCTTTTATTACTTCTGGAAAATCCTTTATGATAATTTTATGCTCAATTCTACCTGTAACCGATTTAGCTTAAGTAAGTTTACGACATGCAGCTGTGTCTTGTGGTGGCTTAAAAAACCCACACAACCTATTTTACGACCTGCAACAGAACGACACGTTCAATTGCTAGCTAGCGTTTCCAAACGAGTTATACCGGAAAATGTAGAGGCTGTTATGGTGACGACATTAGAGAGCCGTGCGAAATTGCCCAGACTTGAAAGCAAAAAAGACTTCAAACAGTAATTTTTTTTATTTTCTTTTCTATTACTAAGTTAAATTAATTTTTTCATTTACATATGTTCTGACTAAATAAATTTCTAAAGAGAAAAAATAAATAAAATAATAAAAATAAATAAAAAATAATAAAATAAAGTGCCAAAAATGGTGATTTTTTAAAATGTTTGTATGGGGAACCCCCCAGGGGGTGTGCCACTGGCATGGGTGGATCGGCCCTCCAAAGTTATTGGGGGTCGGTCATACATTTGGACTCGATTGGGGCACTCTAAATGGGTCAAAGTGGGATTTTTCAAAACTTGACCCTACGGGACAAAAGTCAACAGTTGGGGGGTAGTAGAATTCGTTTTAGAGGTATGGTTAATTAATTAATTATTAAATCGACCCGCCCTAATATATGGGGATAAACTAAGATCAAGTTATATCTCAAAATTGGGAGGTCCAATGATATCTTTGGGGATAAACCTAGATCTATTTTGATCCGAAAATTGGCGGATCCAGCTATATATTTGGGGATATTTTTAGATCTAATTTGATCCGAAAAATGGCGGATCCAATTAGATCCAGCTAAATATTTGTGGATAAACTTATATCTAATTTGATCTCAATTTTGGCAGATCGAATTATATCCAGCAATATATTTGTGGATAAACTTAGATCTAATTTGATCCGAAAAAGTGGCAGATCGAATTAGATCTAGCAATATATTTGAGGATAAACTTAGATCTAATTTGATCCGAAAAATGGCGGATCCAATTAGATCCAGCTAAATATTTGTGGATAAACTTAGATATAAATTGATCTGAAAAGTGGCAGATCAAATTAGATCCAGCAATATATTTGTGGATAAACCTGGATATAAATTGAATAGAAAATTGGCAGATCAAATTAGATCCAGCAATATATATGGGGATAAACTTGGATCTAAATTTATGCGAAAAAGTAGATCTAGGTATATGTGACCTTCTCCGAGAAAAGGGACCTAGTATGTCAAAAAACGGGTTTGGACTTAAGAGTGGATTCTGGTACCTAAAAGGGTGTAGAATAAGATGAAATGAGTTGAGGCACCTAACCATACCAAATCGCATCTCCCAACTGAAGGTGTGTTTAAAGTGATAATGCGTTATGAAACTTTCAATGCGTTCTTCTCAAAACTTAATTTTCACACACTAGGTCCCTTTTCTCGGAGAAGGCCACATATATATTTCAGGATTAAGTTGTATCTAACTTTATCTGGAAAACGGCAGATCGAATAAGATCGAGGATTACATTTGGGGTTTACGTAAGATCTAAATTTATGAAAAAAATAACAGATGAAATTAGATCCAGTAATAAATTTCGGGATTGCGTAAGATCTTAACTTTTTCAATAAGTTGCAGATCGAATTGAATCCAGTGATATATTTAGTGATTTGGTAAAATCTTAAATTTTCCCATAAATTGCAGATCGAATTAGATCCAGCAATTTATTTAGGTATTAAAATGGCAGATAGAATTAGAAATAGCAATATATTTGGGGATTGACATCTAAAACTATCCATAAAAATGACAGATAAAATTAGATGCCGCATTATATTTGGTACTACGTAAGATCTCCATTTATTTGGGATTAAATAAGATCCCAGACAAATATTGACAACAGCTCAAAAAATAATAGACTGGCAGAGCATTGATTTTATAAAAATTACAATATTTTGTTAAAATAAGGTTTAAACTCAGAAGGTCTCGAGTTCGATATGCATTTTTTTTACAAAATGAATTTCTTTTTATAAAATTAAAATTTTTTTTCTATAAATTTTTTTATAAAATTATATATTTATTTTTTTATTAAATTGATATCTTTGAATAAACTAATTTTATTTACATCTTTTTAACGCTCTACACCATTTCAATTGTATTAATTGTTTTTATGATTTATTAATTTTATTTCAGAAATAATCAATTGAATTTCAGTTTTATCAATTGTATTTCAGAACTTATCAATTATTTTTCAGATTTATGAATTGTATTTCAGAACTAGTCAATTGAAGTTCAGTTTTATCAATTCTGTTTCAGAAATTATTAATTGTATTTCCGAAATTATCAAACTGTATTTCAGAAATTATCAATTGTATTTCAGAAATTATGAAATGTAATTTAGAAATTTTTCTCTATTAACTATGATAAACAATCAACAAGTTTTGAAATAGATTTGATTATTTCTGAAATTCAATTAATAATTTCTGAAATTCATTCCATAATTTCTGAAATACATTTAAAATTTCTGAAATGCAATTAATAGCTTCTGAAATACAGTTAATAATGTAGTTGAGTTACCATTTATGACCATATATTACTTAAATGGCACCTTATATGACAATATACTGTTTAAATGGCACCATATATGGTATGTTCCCTATTAAAAAAAAAATAATATGGAGCTTTATATGGTAATATATAACTTAGAGTCATCCACGTACAATTTGATCCGAAAAATGGCCCGATAAAATTGTATCAGTTGTTTATCAGTTTTTAACTTATTGTATCAGTTTAGATCTGACCTGATTAAATTATGTGTTAATCAGATGAAATTGTATCTGATTTTTGACCTGATACAATTTTATTGGTTTATATCACATGGTATCAGTTTAGGTCCAAATAGATATATTTATATACAAAATTATATAGTTATATCCCAATTTTGACCTGATATCAGTTTAAAACTTTAATACAATTGTATAAGGTAAATGTCGGATACAATTATATTTTATTTATATAAAATTGAACCAATTACGATCAAACCTGACACCATTACATATAAACCGATAAAATTGCATCAAGTCAAAAATCGGATACAATTTCATCTGATTAACACATAATTTAATCAGGTCTGATCTAAACTGATACAATTAGATAAAAATTTATTAACAATCGATAAAAATATATCGGGCCATTCTTCGGATGAAACTGTATATTTATACAGATATAACTTAATCACATATACGACTATATGTAACTATTTTTATTCGGGTTGTTTAAATGATACGATATATCAAAGTATATGGTACTATATATGGTAGCATATATTATCATATCTGGAACTGTATTAAAAATGTTGTGGAAATGGCACCATATATCATAATGTATGGTTTAAATGTCACCACATATGGTAATATATTGTTTAAATGATACCATATATCAATATATATTGCACCATATAGAGTAGCACTACATTATATCTGAAACTGTATTAAAAATGTTGTTCATGAGGTCCCATATATGAGCATATATTGTTGAAATGGCACCATATATGATAATATATGGTTTAAATGGCACCATATATGCTAATATATTGCTTAAATAACACCATATATAAATATATATTGCACTATATATAGTATCATATATTATCATATCTGGAACTGTATTAAAATTTTTGATCATGAGTTACCATATATGGCCATATATTGTTTAAATGGCACCATATATAATAATATATGGTTTAAATGGTACCATATATGATAATATATGGTTTGAATGGCACCATATATGATAATATATGGTTTTAATGTCACCGTATATGATAATATATTGCTTAAATAGCACCATATATAAATATATATCGCACTATATATAGTACCATATATTATCATATCTGGAAGTGAATTAAAGATTTTGTTAATGAGGTACCATATATGACCATATATTGTTTAAATGGCACCATATATGATAATATCTAGTTTAACTGTCACCACCCAAGTAAAAAAAAATTGATATGGAGCCATATGAAGTTATATTTAATTATATATAATCTTTTATGTAATTAGATATAATTATATCCGAAAAATGAGAACGTCTTATTGTATCATATTGTATCGAATTGTATACAATTGTATACAATTTGGTACAATTTGATACAATTTTATGCAATTCGATACAATTGTATCCGAATTTTGTCCTCATCCAATTACATCAAATTATATCTTTTTGTATAAAATTATATAAAATGTTATAAAAGTGGACATAGTTTGATACAATTATATCTAAATATTAACCTTATACTTTTTATCATATTATATAGGACCATATCTAACAATATACAAAAATTATTTTTTTAAATAAAAAAAAATGTTCAATTACTTGTAATTGTAATTGTTCTTTTCTGAATTGCAATTACAATTAATTGTAGTTGAGTTTTTTTTCAATTGCAATTACATGTAATTGAGTAATTGCATGTGTAATTAATTACAAAATGTAATAGCAAATTGAAAGAAAATAACTCAATTAGGCTAACATCAACGAAATTCTAACAATGCTATTTTTATCTTCTGTTATTACTGTTTTTGCTGTTATTTTGTTTTAGTTTTTGCTGCTTCCTATGGAATTCAACTCTGATCGACAACTTATAAAGCACAGAGAACGACAACGAAAATATTTCCTAGATAGTAGTTCGCGATTTAAACTGTTAAACGAACTGTTCTAGAAAAAGTGGAAGTCATGGATGTTTTATATTTAGCCTTTCTTTCAAAATATATTAAGTAGATTTTGTCATTTGTACAACCAAAGATGAACTTTGTCGGACGGTGTTTTAATAGAAATCGAGTTTTTCAAGTACAACATATGTCGGATTTATTTATTTTCTATTGAGCGGGAATTCCCGGGATCCCGGGAAATTCAGAAAAAAATCCCGCTGTCCCGGGAAAAGAAAAACCCTATATACAACAAAGATATAATATAAAAAATCAGTCAAGTGTATGTTATAGAATAGAGAATTTCGTATTAGAGCTTCAGTGTTGTTAATGTTATGGGTGCGTAAGCCATTTTTGACTCATGCTCCTAAACAAAAACAAATTACTCACGCACGAGCATTTCGTTTCTTACTCAGCACACATGAGTATATTAAAAACTTACAATCAGAAAATTCTCACGCAAAACGGTAAAAATTACTAAAAACATATGATGCAAAAAATAAACTCACACACGAATCATGCACGGATTATTCTTACTCACGCTCTCGCACGAATCACTTAAGTATAGTAATTATTACTCACGATCACGTGTGAATAACGTGACTCACGAACATTTCGTGTCACGCGCCAATCCCTAGTAATTACTAAATCTCAAACTAGTTCAAAATCATTGATAACATGGAACCAAATATAATATAATGCGGTTTTATATGGACCTATGCTCCTTGCAGGAGTAAAAGGAACAAATATATATATATATGGACCTTATATATTTTTATATAAAATCACTTTGAAAAAATTGCCTATGTGGGATGATATATAATTATATATGATTTTATAAATAACGTTATAAGTTATATATGGGTTCATATTCGTCAATATATAAACATAACTAACACAAATTATAAAATATTTTTTATATGGATCCACATAGTTTTATATTATTACCCAGCAAAAAAAAATGGAAGTGATTCTTAAGGAATCATTTTTTCATTGATTCCAAAGTATCATTAAGTACTGATTTTCCGCTTCTAAAGCAGTTCTTTTTCGCAACTTCCAAAAATGTGATTTTAAATGAAATCAACTGTTTTCCAATCTATGTCCGGTAATTTATCTTAAGATCAACCAGGTTTAAATGTTAGCTACAGATATTTGCATAAGATTTTGATATTCATACCTATGGTTAATCACTTAACTTTGGATATTTTGAGACAAGTTATCAGGTATAAGTGATTTGTCTAAATTTTTTGCTTACACTTGATAAAATATGTTAAAATAAAAAAAAAATAAAAAATTTATTGGAAACAAAAAGCAAAATCAAATTATCAAAACTACACATATATGTAATTCGTGCCCAATAATTTCAAAACAAAAATTAAAAAAATAATTTTAGTTAAATTTATATATTTTTTATATAACTTTATATTCTATATAATTTCGATTAAAGCAATTTATTTACTAAATCTATCCAACTTTAAATAAAACAAAAGCATATTTTTTAATCTTTTATTATACACAGCAAAATTCATTCTCATTTTATATACATACATTAAATTGTTTATAACTACCCTTTAGAAAAACGTGTAAGTCTACACAATGTAATCGATTTCGTGTACTTTACATTGTGTGTATTTACGATATGGGATACTTGTGTATAACAATTGTATATGAAACTGCACTTTAGCCAAAACTTTATATATACCTCAAGTGAAAACTTTTAGCCTTGCCTTCGAAGAGTTTGTTAGAATTATTTATTTTATTTTTATTTTGGTCATTTACAGTTGTTTTATAAAAATCGCTTTTATATAAAAGCACGAGAATTCCCTGGCCTGGTCGTTACAGGTAAATAATAAAAACATATAATCTAAAAGATGTTTAAATTACCTTTCCAGTAATGTACATATTGTTTGAATCAGACTATAAATGACGAAGATTTTTCCACATCCATTTTTTTATTTATTTATTAACTTTGCACTAAAATAACTCCCGACATAGGTCTTTCCGCGACATTTTTTTTTTTTTCAAATTAGATCACAAAGTACTATCATGTTCCAAAAATGTTTTTGTGAAGAAACAAGTTTAAAGATGTATTAAACAACCACCTTCAGTTTTATTGCCATGCACCATAGATATGTAATTGTTTTATTTTACTTAAAGATGAATGAGTGTCTGTATGCATTTTGTGTTGAATGTATTTTTTAATTGCATGAAAAACGTCATCTGGAAACATTACCTAAATTGTTTTTCTCACATATTTTTGTCAAATTTGTGGCGATTGTATTAAGGTACATGTTGATGTTGTTTTCATCTTCAACAAGTCTGACAACGTATTTGTATTTTTCCATATAGGTATGGGGTTTTAGGCATATCAATTTATATTTTGTCTTTGCCCAATTCTGGCACATTAAATTTTCTTAGTTGTAAATGAAAATGTTTGTGGTGAGACTAAAAATAAAAAAATAATAGTTATTTTTCTTCTTTGAAACGCATTTGTTAATATCTTACGTGTAGGGGGTAGCTGTTTGGCAATTACAAATCTTTTTGTGCATAGATTAACACCAATAACACTTCTGTCCGGAATTTGTTGCCGTTGCTTGATGTATTTGCAAAATTTTGTTACAGATTCTGAAATCTGCAACAAACGATAAGAACTAATTAATAAAAGTTTGTCTAAGTAAATACATGTTGCACTTACCTTTATTGTTGTTTATTATTTTATTAATAAAAACTAAAAAAACAAAAATTAAATAAATTTTTACGTATTTTTAAGAGTTTTGTGTATTTTCTCACAACAAGACAGAAAGTCATGTGTGTAAAACAGCTGATTGGTATTATGTTATAGTGGTGTGCGTAATGTGAGTTAAAGTATTCGGTTACTTGTGAAAAAAAACATAATAAGTAATCAATTCTTATTTAATAGAGATAAAATGTATAAAACTATTTAAAAAATAGAATTTAAGATTATTTATGAAAACAATGAAAAAAAAAATATTCAACTGTACAATATCGGCAAAACCACCATCTAAAATGCAATTTTCTTAACAATTATTTTATTAAGAAGTTAACCCCCATTAACACAATGTCCTGTTAGCTACTAACTGGGACTTTAACTGACACATTTGTTGTTGTTTACCATATAAATTTAAAATTTAACTCTATGTTAAATTTTAACTGGATATTGTGTTATCCTGCCTTAATTAAAGTATTTTTGAAATATTCGCGGTTACTTAGTAATGTACTGCATTTTGTTTAAATGAAAGTAATCGCATTAATAATTGAAAGTGTAAAAAACATCACTAACTTTAAAAAGTGCAACAAGTGTGAAAAGAAAAAAAGGACGCGCAAAATTAAAACCATTTAAAAAATTAAAACAATTTAAATTTATTACAATTTAAAACAACATAAAATATACAAAATAACAAATATATTGTTTTAAGTACTGGTAAGTTTTCTTTAATAATGAGTAAACGGAACTATCAAAGGCATGTGAAAAATGAACGGAATCGACTGGCAACCATTTTGAATTCAAATGCGACGGTACATTCATTGGAGCCCCATATTTGGGAAACTGATGAAGAAACTGCTCGAAATCCCTTACCAACTAGAGAGACACCAATTGAAACACCACTTTCGTTAGAGCCTCACAACTTAGAAAACGATGAGGAAAATTTAAGCGATTCTGCTCAGAATACACCACAAACCTTACGGGAGAAGCTTCAGATGTGGTATATCAAATTCGGGCCCACTGTTGAATGCTGCACAAGTCTTTTAAATATTCTTAAAACGGAGAATATGGATGTCCCTATAAGTGTTCCCGGGCTCATGCGACGCAAAACAATATGTGAAATGAGAACCGTCGCGCCTGGAGGGTACATCCATATTGGAATCGAAAATCAATTGCTAAAAGCGAAAGAAGTCTTTTTGCAGTATTCCAAAGATACCATACAATTGGATATTGGTATTGATGGTCTTCCACTCTATAAGAGTTCGGCTGTAGGGCTGTGGCCGATTTTGGGCAGAGTAGTAAATGAATCTCGTATTGAAGTGTTCATAATAGGAACATATATTGGCAAGAGCAAGCCGAACGATGTAAATTTGTTTCTCCATGACTTAGTAGAGGAACTTAAAGTATTAAAATTGGGTTTTGAAATTCAAGAGAAAGTATTATATGTTCATGTCAGGGCCTTTATTTGTGACACTCCGGCAAGGGCGTTTATTTGTGGAACAAAGAGTCATATAGCTCTTAATGGCTGTCACATGTGTCGTCAAAGGGGTACCAGGATTGGACATAGAACTGTTTTCTCTACTAAAGTTGGACCGAAAAGGACGGACATTGATTTCCGAAATAGAATCGATCAAGAATTTCATAAAGAAAATGAATTGGAGTTAGAGTCTTTGGGAATTGGAATGGTATCTCAATTCCCACTAGACGTTATGCATCTTCTTGATCTTGGTGTAATGAAAAAGTTGCTTAACTTACTATTTGAAAAAAAAACCAACCAAACACTCCCAATCGACATTAATGTTAAAATGTCCAGTATTTTGGAATCTTTTGTTCCATATATTGTTAAGGAATTTGGAAGAAAACCCCGGGATCTAAAAGACTTGCCAAGATGGAAATCAATAGAGTACCGTCAGATTGCATTATACTCTGGGATTGTGTGGCTTAAGGATTTTGTTGATAATCAATTTTATGAACATTTTTGTTTGTTTTTTGTCGGATATAGGCTGTTTCTAGGTTCAAAAATATACAATTCCACTATATCCAAAAAAACCGCCGAAGAAATGTTTGAAAAATTTGTAGAAGACTTCGCTAGTTTTTACGGATTAGAAAATATCTCCTACAATATTCATAATATGCTCCACGTAGGAGATTCCTTCAACAAATATGGAAATTTAATGAACATATCAGCATATGATTTTGAAAATTTTTTGAAAACCGTAAAGAAGAGTGTAAAAATGCCTCGGCTTATTCATAAACAAATCTTTAATAAATTTAATAAAAGGCCTATTGTTTTGCCACCGAAATTTGAAGGTGCAGATATAAAAAAAAACGGAGAAGTAATATCATTTTCTGTGAATGGTTTTATTTTCAAGTCAAAATCTCCAGACAACATTTGTTGCTTCAACAATAGCATATTCATTATTATTTCAATTATATATGAAAATGGATACATTGAAGGAAAAAAATTTATAAATATAAAAAAATTTTTCGAAAAACCTATTAATTCTCTTGATATAGGAGTTGCATACAGTGAATATTGGGCTACTGTAGTTTCTGAAGACGTATATTGTTTAAAAGATGCACTTAAAGTTCAGTTACTTCCATATAAGGAAGGAGCAATTCTTATACCATTATTACACTAATATGGAGGTTTATATTTAATTTCAGATTTATATATTGTTTTTATTTTTAAATATGGCTAAAAGATCAAAATTAACACCACAAACAGTGGATTCGCATTTTGAACTAGTATATTTGCTTAGAGAGGTGGAGAAAAAAATGAATGGTATGTAATTTTTAGTATTTTATCGTTATTTTTTCTATTCATTTACTATTTATCTATCTTTCAGAACAATTTCAATCGGTTAAAACCGATATTAAAAACGTTGAGGAAGAGATTAATTCTTTAAAAGGTAAATTTTATTATTTTCATTATATTTGAATATATTTTTTAAAATTGCTATTGTTTACTTTTTAAGGAAGTATTGAATCTCTTAAAAATGATGTCACAAATCAAAATTCATTGGTAGTTGGTTGTTTGGGAGAAAATAATGTTGCAATAAAGAGCTTGGTGAAACATCACTCCCCAAAATTCACAAAAATGTTTCCAATAAATACATTGGAAGAACTAAAAAGCCTTGATGAATCCATTGATGAAAGTAACGAAAAAGAATTTGTAAGTATACAAAAACTAAAATCTTTTTACAAAAATTTGTATTTAAATATTTTAATGCCCGATTACTGAATGTCTAACTGAGACTTTAACTGATACATTTGTTGTTGTTTTCCATATAAAATTAAAATTTAACTGCCGGCTAAATTTTAACTGGACATTCAGTAATCGGTCCTAAATGTCTTATATTTATTTATTCGATTTTATTTTAACTGCCTGTTTTTATAAAAAGAATCAGACGAATTCGTTAAAATATTTTTGTGAAAAACACAAACTTAAAATCATTTATCTTTAATTTTTTTAATCGCACTTGTTCTACATACGTTTCTAACAAATTTGTGCAAAATTTTTGAAACAAAATCGTTTTTTAATTAGTGCTTTTCACACAAATTTTTTTAACGGATTCGTCTGATTCTTTTTACAAAAAAACCCAGTAAAAGTTTAAAAAATAAATTAAGGGGGTTATTTTGTTGTTTTCCATACAAATTGTTTTTGTAACAATAACAATATACACACAAATCAACGCAACGCAAGGCGTTGCGTTTTACAAAATAACCCACTAAAATTCATAAAAAAAATATGTATCCATGAAATCGAGTTACACTGAAAATGTTTTTATAATAAATTAAAAAAAAATTCAATATAAACAAAATAAAAAAATATTAAAAGCTGTGTTTGTGCGGCAAGCTATCAATGTTGGCTTATGTCATTCCCATTTAAATTTGACATTAGAAACTTTGAGAGTTAATACTAAACGTTGGCTAATGTCAAATTTATATGGGAATGACATAACATTGATAGCTTGCCGCACAAACACAGCTAAAATAGAAAAAAAATTATTGATTAAATTTTTATGAATTTAAAATTTGACTTCCAAATTAGCTCTAATTAAATATCACAAGATTTCTAAAACATATTTTGTATGAAGTTTATGTATAGTTGATCTTTTAATAGTAAACCTTGTTTTAAAACAGTAATTGATAGTACAAATGATCAATTGTTCAAAAAAAGTTTTTTTCATTTCTAAAATGCAGTTGAAGTTAAGTATAAAAATCGAATTAAATTTCTTTTTTAGATTTCTTCTATAAGAGCAATTATCGGCCAAAGAGGACTTAAAAAAGGATTGTCTGATGTTGTAGCTTTGGAAGTATTGGACAAGTTAAACGTCGATGGAATTCATAATAAACTCAGATTGTTAGATTATAAACAATTTGTAAATATTCTATTTTGTAAGTACATAATCGTAAATTATATTTTATATGAAAATATAATATTTTATATGAAAATATAATATCTTTTTATATTTTAGTGGGATCTTATGATGAGAATGCTTCCCAAAAATCGTTTAAAGAAGATTTAAAATATGCGATAAAGCTGGCAAAAAATCGTTTCCATAAAGAGAAATTTAAGGCAAAACATGGAAGTGCAAAGGATATAGTTCTGGTTTCTGAGGCAACAAATAAATAACAAAATTCTCCTTAATTCAAGACAATTATTTTATTATTAAACATAAAAATATTTTCAGTTCTCAGGGTAAATTAATGATTTTTTTTTAATCAAATGAAATTGTTTAATGCTTTTTTTATTTCAAATAATTTTTCTTTTCCCAACCAAAAATATATTTTAAAAAAATATATAGTACATTTTGTGATCAAAATATATCTAAGTCATATAGACAGTTTTTATAAAATTGAAATGTAAGCTTATATTTTAATATCATTTGAATTCGTTATTGTTTTTATTGAATTTGTTTTGTTTTTGTTTAAAGACAAATAGTTTTAGTTTTTATTCTCTTTGAATGTTGAAATAAACACAACTTAAAAGTATTATTATTAAATTATTAAATGCCTGTTTTGCAAAAATAAACGAAACTTTTTAACCGATTTCAAATTAAAGACTTAGTCGGGCTTAACTAAAAAGTTTTCTTTTATTTTATTCGAACAAAATTTAATTTATTTTAATCATTTTTAATTCCACTGAAGTAGTGAAAAAGTGGTTCTAAATAATTAGATTATAGTCACTTCCTAAAGCGATATTTTCACCTGTTCGGAAGAAGTAATTTATCAGCATTCCCTAAAACAAATAAAAATTAATTTCTTTGCGCTAGTTAAAAAGAACATCCAAAGATCTTAACTTTCATTAAACCATAGTCACTGCTTTAGAAGCAATGAATAAGGATCATAAAAGAAAACATCCACCCTATGACAACCCTATGTAAAATTCATTGGATCTGATCCAAATTTTCACAACATCGAAATCCAAATCACTGCTTTTTTTTCTCTTCTTTTGATGATTTTTTTTTGCTGGGTATGTATAGTATCATACTAAATTATATATAAACGTATATGTAATTATATCTTTTATATGTTACTTTATGTACTTACATATAGCACATACATATATATGTAGACCAGTATGTAATAATATAAAATCACATATGTCTCCATATTAAAACCTTTGAGGAAAAAATATCTAATATATGACTATATAAAAGTATAAATGCTTGAATTTAAAAGCATATGTGGCCATATGTAACTATAAGTTACTATATGCAATTAGATAAAATAATATGTGATTATATCAAAACTTTTTTACTCGGGCATATATAATTATATATTTTTTAAATGATACCATGTATAATTATATATTGCTAAAATGCCACCATATATATTAAGATATAGTTCTATATATAACTATATATGCAATAAGATCAACCATGTCATGTAATATATAATTATATATGCCATATCTAATATTATGAAGGCCGATATCTAATTAGATGAAATTATATATGGGATAATATAAGGAAAAATTTTGTGAAAAAACGTCATATATAATTATATATGGATATACATAACGACATGTATAATTATATATTGTAATATATGCCATATATGATTATATATAATTTTTTTACTCGGGAATTCATATCCCCAATAGTGGGAAATATTAGATAGGGATAGTATACGTGTCAATTGTCCTTAACACTTTAAAGATTTTTTTTTATGATTTTGTCATCTTGTGTCATTTTCCAATACTTAAGTTTCAATTTTGTTCATTACAGTTATTGAAAATCGAATAAAAAAATGTTTATAGAGTAACATACATAAATATATATAAATATATATTTGACCATATATAATTATATATAATTTTATATTGCACCATATAAACAAATTTGCAAATGATCAATGTCAGATATAATTATATATAATTTTATATGGGTCCATATATGTCCATATATAATAATATATAATAATATATAATAATATATAACTACCCGGTGAAAAATGTCCATATATGAACATTTATGGTTCAACCATATATGTATGGATCCGAAAAATGAGGTAACATATATGGACATATATGAACATATACATTTATTAAATATATGCGAATACATGCGAACGTGGCTGTCCTTTATTATAAGGTTGTACGATAGATATAAATTTATGTATGACATTCAAATTAGGCGCTACATATGTTTCTTTTTTTATTCAATATAATTCCATATTTATCCAAATATGAGTTCCTTTTACATATATGAAAAAATGTATTCTTCGAAATATGTTCATATACAAGTACCTTTTGCATAAATTGAATAAAATATACTTTCATATTTGTCCATATATGAGTGCCATTTCCATATGTGAAATAACAGATGCTTCCATATATGTCTGTATATGAAATTTGTTCCATATATGGAATCACATATACTTCCATATATGTTCATATAAAATCCATATATGTTCATAAAAAATCCATATTTGTTCATATGTGTCCATACATAAACCATATATGAACATGTTTGAGCGTATATGAATATTTTTCACCGGGTATATATTCACCGGGTATAAAAAAGTTTCTATTTTTTATCTATTTATTTTTTTTTGGAAAGAAAATTAAAACAGAAAAAGTTTTTTATTTTCATCATGAGGAGCATTTTTAATTAAATATTTCTTTCTTTTTATTTTGTTGTACGTTTGTTATTTTATTTTAATACTTTTACGATAATTATATTTGATAAAAACCAAAAAATAAAAAATTTCCAGTCCTTGTTTTTAATATAAATTTAAATATAATTCTTTTATAAAGAAATTAAATTTGTAAATTGATTTACATTTAAAATAAAACCAACTGTCAACCTTGTAAAGGTTTTCTGGTGGTTCAAATATAGATATTTAAAAAATCGGTAATATATGCATGTTAGTCGATTCGACTAATGATTAGCGTTAACGTATAAAAAATAAGATTAGTGTTCCAGGGTTAAATAAGAATCTTTGTCTATTCGAACGAAAAATATTTTTGTACAAAGAGGAAGACCGTTCTACGTAAACGGAATTTAGAGGAGCGTAAAAATCAATATCTCTTTTGATGAATACACTAATAGAAATAAATCTGTCAAAATAGCAGAAAAAGTTACTAAAAATTAGTTAAAACTGTTGAAATTAGCAGATTTTTGCAAAATTAAAACTGTTAAATATACAGAATTTTAGTTATATTTGAGTTAAATTTTTGTTAGTGGAAAATAGCAAATTAACCTGCTAAAATCGGCAAAAAAAAATTTGCAAAATAATTTGTAGCCTAAAAAATCACAAAAAAATTTTAAATTTTCGATGTTTTTTTTAGATTTTTTTTAAGGGGGTAATTTTCTTAAACACTTCGGTGAAGTGTTGCGTTATTTCTTTAGAAATTGTTTTTGTTACAAAAGCAATTTACACTCAAAGTTCCCTTCACTTCACTCAAGTGTTTTACGAAATTAGGTACTAAATATAAATAAAAATCCAGCCTTTCGAAAACAGCAGTTTACAATTTTTTTATCAAATATTGATTGTTGATTTTAGCACGATAGAATGCTATTTGCATTCAACTAAATTTAACTTATAAATAGCAAAAATTTTGTAGGTACAGCTTATTTTTGCTATTTTTAGTCTATTAATATTTAACGAAATTTTCTGAAGATTCTACAGTACAATTTCTTATTTTCAATTAACTAAAAGTTAAGTTAAATATAACTTAAATTCTGTAAATTTTACAGTTTTAATTTTGCTGTTTTTATTTTACTAGTATATAGAAAAAAAATCCGTTATTTTCAGCAGTTTTTTCTACAGCACAATTTTTAACTTATTTTTAGTAACTTTTTCTGCTATTTTACAGATTTATTTCTATGAGTGTCCTCCAAATTTTCATTTCTGTTGTTTGAACTCCCGTCCAAAATTTGTCCAATTTGCTTAAGGTCTTTGTATTCGAATAGATCATTTCATTGGAACTGTCGAGTCATATATATTATTATATAATGATGATATAATAGCGGGTGATTTTAACTCAAACATTTTGGTAGATCGTAGTCTTCTTGAAATGAAATGAATGAAACAAATTTACTTCTTTATGATCAACTTTCTGCGCCATGTTTTTCAAGACATGACCTTATTTTCATGGCATATAATTATCAATTAACAATACCAGCTCAATTAGTTACTTACCGTGACTTTAAAAATATGGAATACGGAACCTTGGAGGAGGAATTTTTTAAAATTGATTGGAATATTTTGTATAACTTGATTGCAGTAGACGATCAGCTTTCATTTCTTGAACACAACTTGAACAATCTTGAACAAGATTAAACATCTTACTGTTCCAATAATTACAAAAACTGTCAGCCAAAAGCAAAAACCGTGGTTTTTTGCCCGGATAAAGAATTCGATTAATCAAAGAGACCTTGCATTTTCTCGATGGAAACGCTTTAAAACCACTCAGTTAAGTAGGGAATATTGCATAGCCAGAAGAGAGACCAACAAAATGATTAGAAAAGCAAAGTCTGATTTCTATGCTGAAAAGTTCTCGACTGCGATAGGATCCAAGAAAACATGGCGTACGATTAGGGAAATTGGGATAGGTAAATCTGCCAATCAAGCACATAATTCCCTTGATGTTGATGCTATAAATGAACAGTTCGTAAATATACCTACGACAGAAGCTGATCTTAACTACTATTACAATAAAAATTACCTTAATCATGATTATGAAAATAAGTTCTTCTTTACCGGTATAGATCAATGTGATGTATTGTCAAGTTTCTTGTCTATAAATTCTAATGCTGTTGGTGTGGATGGGATTCATCCTAAATTTATTAAAATTCTTTTGCCACAGTTGCTTCCACTAATCACTTTTTTCTTCAATAAGATACTTACGACAAGTTCCTTTCCAACCAAATGGAAAACCGCTAGAATCATTCCTATGCCTAAATCTCGTACTGAATATAGACCATTAGCTATATTACCCTTTCTTTCTAAAGTTTTTGAAAGGCTTATTCACAACCAAATTACTACATTTTTGTAAAACAATAATTTGTTAACTGATCGCCATTCTGGATTTCGAAAGAAAAACAGTTGCGTAACAGCCCTAGTAGATGTTGCAGAAGAAATACGGGAAGGGGTGGATAATGGAAATATTTCGTTTTTAGTTCTTTTGGATCATTCTAAAGCGTTTGATACCGTAGACCATAATATGTTATGTTATAAATTGGAAAATATGTTTAATTTCTCATCAACCGCAATTCATCTTTTGTCAACATATCTAAACAACCGCTATCAGTACGTCGAAGTTACCGATAAAAAATCAAAATCGCTGGCAGTGAGGAGAGGTGTTCCGCAGGGTTCTATTGTGGGTCCACTCTTGTTTTCGTTGTACTCGAATGATCTCCCGCTCATACTTACGCATTGTAAGAATAGGATGTATGCAGATGATATACAACTTTATATCAGTTTTAATGAAGCTTCGTCTAAACAGTGTGTTAGTACTTTAAATCAGGAATTGAATCATATTTTTTTATGGGCAGCCGCAAATGGCTTAAGTATTAATCCTAAAAAAATCGAAATGTATTGTTGTCCAAAAGCGATTATCCAAAATCAATTTGACACCTTATATATCTATCAACAATCAGCAAATAGAAATTGTGAAATCTGACAAGAACCTAGGTATTCATTTTAATAATTCACTTACATGGTCAGATCATATTAATAATGCTTGTGGTCGTACATTCTCGATGATAAGATCACTTTGGAGAACTCAATATTGCACTCCATTTAGAATAAGAATGTTACTTGCCAAAACTTATTTGGTACCGATTTTACTGTACGGGTGTGAACTCTTTGCTGGCTGTGACGAAATAAGTAGTTCGAAATTAAAAGTTGTTTTTAACAATATTACTCGCTATGTTTTTGGTTTAAAAAGACGTGCGAGGGTATCAATGTTTTCTATTAAATTATACAGCATTAGTTTCGAAAACTTGCTCAAAACGCGGGTTTTAATATTCCTACATAAAATCATCTATACCCACCAACCTAAACATCTTTTTGAAAAACTTAATTTCTCAAACTTTTCTAGCAGAGGTAAGAGACTATTATCGATTGAATATAATAGCCTAATGTCCAAATGGCAGTTTTATGTTCATGTCATTCCTCTCTGGAATTCACTTCCTCATGACATTCAACTTTTATGTAACGCACAACAGTTCAAGAAAAATATTATTAATTTCTTCTCACAATGATTTGATAAGAAAATGTTTAAAATTAGTTTGATGTCCTTATGATTTCTAATGATTTTTTTTTCTTCTTTTTGTAATTAGTTTTTAAGTTAAAAGTTTTTTTTTTATTATATTAACGTTTTTTTACCTTTACAAATACTCAGTTCTATACTGTAATATGAGACTCTTAGTCTTGTGTGTAGAACAGCAAATAAATAAATAAAAAAAAAAAAATAAAGTAGCCTTTACTCTTTTCGTGATTAGCTTAAAGCTTTTCATTTACTTTGTTTCCGATATTTCCAGGAATATTTTTTATTCTGTTTTTCATATTATTTTCCATAACAAATTGACAAGTTCTAATAGCTGACGAATCATAGGTTCCCCAACATTTTGTTGTCGACTGTGGCGGAAGAGGCTGTTTTCATCTACTTCCCTAAGAACCATGTACCGTGCACGTTAAATGCATAATTTTTAGATAAAGACATTTATACCTCTCACCAGTAGCAAAACTTTGGTTTTATCTATAGCAAATTCCGTCAATGTATCATCAAATGAAGGGCAACTGTTGAGCTATTAACCTTTTCCAGAATAAAGGATTTCAGCAAAATATTTTTTATGAAACATCTTCATGTACACTAAGAATTCCAAGAATTGTATTAACGACGTGCCTATTGGATCGATCTCTAGTGTCGTCTATTGATTGCTTAATATTATTTAGCGTGGAATTATTTATATTTTTATTGTAACATGCTTTGTTCTTAACATAGGCGTAGATAGGCCAGTCTAGAGGGGGCTAAGCACCCCCGAAATAGTTTAGCCCCCAGATTTTTTTTTAACATTTCATTTTTACTTGAAATAAAAATTCTTATCCATTTCTGACTCAACGTTCTTATGAAAGTAGATCGTCAGTATGACCAGGGCAAGAAATGTTGTAAAATTCGTGTTTTATATACATAAAGTATATATTAAAAATCGGAAAGTTTTTATTACAAAGTTTTTAAACATGAATTTATTATTTATTTCAGCGTTTTCAATATTATTTTTGTTAAGTAGGCTATAGTATTATTATCTTAAAAGTAGTTTAAATATCAACGTCAAAAAGTTAGTAACTATATTTATCGAACACTTTCGTCTCCGTGAATTAAAAGATCCAAAAAATGTTTATAAATTTAAGGAAAAAAATTATTTTAAAGGTAAATTTTCCAAAAAAAAAACTAAGATTTTGATAGAATCAAAAGTACGATTTGTAACATCTATTTTTAGCAAAATATGCAAAAATATGCATTTATTGGCATAATATGCAATAAAACGTGCTAAGCTACAATATATATTAAAATATGCACTTATAGCAAATATGCAAAAATATGTACTTCTAGCTAAATACATATTACTAATTCCCTTTTTCTAATAATAACTTAACTAAAAAGAGAATTTTTTCCCTAATATAGTTTATTTTGAAAAATAAATTGAAAATCTCCCAATCTGAAATTAATATTCAACAATTTTTCACAAAAATTTCCGCGAATTTCAGCAAAATAGAATATATGTATTTAACTAAATTTAACTTAAATATAACAAAAATTTATAGAAGTAATAGTTGTTCCTTTCTGTGTGTTTTCTACTAATATTCAGATAATTTTTTGCTGATATGAGAAGGGTAAGTTGTCATTTAAATCGAACCAAAATATCACCAAAATATAGCTGAAATTTTTTAGATTTAACAGTTTTATTTTTTCTGTTTTTATCTAACTAAAATTTACTTAACAGATTCTGCTACAGTCGGCAGTTTTTTCTGCAGGGCCATTTTTAACAAATTTTTAGCAGCTTTTTCTGCTAGTTGTACAGATTTATTTCTATCAGTATATTTGCATTGCTGGTGTAAGTCATAAAACAAAGTGCAATTCAAACAAAATGTAAGACTTAACTTTGATTTCACTTCAATTTTTGTAGTGATTATTGGGTAAAGCTAAAGGCGTAACTTGTCCGAATAGCTATCTGACGATCGTACAGATGATCGTAAACGAAACAGAGGAACCAAAAATTTAAAAGGCCTATAAAACTTTAGATACTTTTTTTGATAAATTAAAAAAAACCAAATTTTTATAATACGGGGCTATAGCCCCCTAGAAAAATGGTCTAGCTACGCCGGTGGTTCTTATTAAAAACTCAGATGAAACATGAAAGGAAGTGTTGTTTTCTAAAAACGTTTTCATTTTGTCGTTCCTAACAATGGAATAACAGCTGCTACATAATCCTCTCACAATTGCAATCGGATGCTGATTGAGGTTCCTGCCAAAAAGTTTGGCATAACTTCTGATTTCTTCGTCTTTCCTTCAATTCCAAAAGCTTCTTAGAACCAAATGTTTCTGAACATTAAATTGCTAGTGGAATTTATTGATTTGGAACATACATTGCAAACTAATCTCGTCCCATCCATAAATAGATCAGGATAATTCTTTACAATCCTTTTTAACTGACTACCGTTGCCCCTAAAATATCATTACCAAAATAACCGAAATACCGATATCCTTAAAATGCTGTTACCGAAATACACTTAAAAAAATCCTAAACATTTAGAAAATTAGCTGCTTTTATTTTTTTAGAACTCAACCCCTTAATTCATAAACGCTTTGTAAAATTGTAGGAGGTTTATTGAACAAATCTTGTATGAAAATTTTGTTTTTTAAACCTCTTATAACTTTACAAAGCGTTTATGAATTTAGGGGTAAATCTAAAAATTTGACTTAAAAATCAGCAGTTATAAACCAAATTAGCTAAAATAAGCCGTTTTGGTGAAAAAAAAAACAAAAATAGTATATATGATAAAAAATAGCAAAAAAAATAGCTCTAACAAATATGGCTCAAATTTGTTACTTTTTAACGAATCGAACTTATATTAAAAAGTTGACTTTTCTGATTTTATGTTGCCTTAATACTAACGAATTTCTTATATTATTACTTTAATATTTTTGCAGTATGTATCACTGTTGGTAAAAGTGGCACAAAAGTGCCATTTGTGGCACTATTGAATGTTCAATGGCACCTTGGCACTCTCCATAGAATTTTGGCACTTTTTACGAAAATTTCTATATAATTTGATAAAAGGTCGATATCGCTGGTTTTTCATTAAAAGCCACGCCTATTAAGAAGGGGTAGCAAAATTAAAAAACAAATGCTACACTAAAAATGTCTACAATTTTTTGGACAACCTCCCAGTTCTTCGGGGACAATTTAATCATTATTTTGATATTTAAAAATAAAAGCAACGGGGATAAAATTATAAAAACTTTAATTGATTCTATTGTATTGTCAAATTTAATTGTAAAATTTTTTGAAAGTCTTGGACCTGCTAACTTATCTTAAAATAACGCAAGTTTAGTGCTTTACTATAGTTAAGAATGGCATTTTTATATGAAAATATTTGTGGTAGGTAATGTTAAACTCGGGTTACTTTTTAGATAAGTTGCCCGCCTTTTTTTTTGTTTTGTCTTTTTACTTAACCCTTAAATGCATGATCTCTACAATTTTAACCATTTTTTTATATATGATTTCTATATATGTATCTATATATATTTCTATATAAAAAATCTCAAAAAAATTGCCAAATAGCTAAATTGTGATTATTTTAACGTGTGTGAAAAAGAAGAAA
Source organism: Leucophora obtusa (assembly GCA_949987735.1). Classification (NCBI taxonomy): domain Eukaryota; kingdom Metazoa; phylum Arthropoda; class Insecta; order Diptera; family Anthomyiidae; genus Leucophora; species Leucophora obtusa. The sequence continues at coordinate 75,756,704 of OX465296.1, forward strand.
CAAAAAAAAATATATGAAATATTATACATTTATTGTTGCCAAAATTAATTTTATTGCGAGAATACCACTTTAAATATTTAAACAAATATTTTTGAATATTGCACTTTTTGTAAAAAAAACGCGTGTTTTAAATTTTTCACAAACATACGAAGCAAAACCAGGATTTTTCCTATAACTGTTTAAAAAATCTGAGTTATAGTTTATAAGAGCACTTTGTGCAGAAATTGCCCCAATGCCCAAAAATTGAGTTTTATGCATCAAGTGGCGTTTTTTATTAAGAAACTGGTATGTTGCCAAATGGCTACACCATGCATTTAAGGGTTAAAGTAACTAAATGTATAAATATTTGAAATAAAAGCTGAACATATTTTTTTTGAAACATTAAATGTTGCTTAATTTTTTTTTTGGCACTTTTAAAGCATTTTTGGCACTTTTTTGGCATCATTGAGGCACCAAACGAAAATTCTCAAATACCATCACTGGTATGTATTATCAAAAAAAGAAGTCAAAATAATCAATATTAATTATTAAGCATCCCTTGGAACAAAACAAAAATATGAATGTTATTTCAACTGGGATGGAGGGATGATAACTGCGTGTACATATGTATATATGTATATGTGTACACACATAAATTTGTATACACATATAAAGATTGCATGAACACATCTACATACAAATTGTATGTAGGTATGTTTTTGTTTGTTTATTTACTTAGGCATAAAACATTGTAAAGCACCACATTTAACAGCAGCATCGACAAGAAAGAATTATACACGAGTGCTTATGTAGAGGTTGTTGTGTGCGATTGCCTGGGTTCTAGCCAGTAGCGAGCGCCTCCTCCCTTAAGGGCATGCCTTGCATTTTATTTTGCCTGGATGCTTCTTGAGTGTATTAAATTGATCAGTAGCACAAGCGAATATGTCGTCCACAGTACTATCTTGTGTTTAGACCAACCCATTGCTAAGTAATGAGCAACAGAGGTGTGGCTTCTGGTAACATACAAATGGCTGCGAGAGTAAAATTAAACCTTAGCATAGATTCCAATACACACTTGCACGGAAACAAGTTTCTTATACAATATGAATATTATATATTCAAAAGAGATAATACATAAATAAGAGATATACTGTTTCTCTTAAACTCATTAATTTTCAATTGATGTAATATAAAAATCGTGGAAATTCGTTGGCAAAATAAAGATTGCATTAAAATTAAATCAGTGCTATAAATAAAGGTTATTACATATTCCGAAAGATATAGATTATTGTCAATTTTTCACATGTACATTAGATTGGCATTTTTTGTATGGAGCAGAGTGTTTCCTCCGATTTCCATTTATAGTGCGGATTATTAAAGTACTAGGTCTAAAACTTATGTTGAGCGAATTTGAGGAAAATCGGGATTTATCGGGATCCAGAGATTTTTCGGAATTTCGGGATTTTTCGGGGTTTCGGGATTTTTTTGTTTCATCATATTTTTAATTTTAAAAATAAATAGCTGAAATAAACCCTGGAAATTAAAATAATTTATTATAAATCTCCTTATTATTTCTTGTAGTATCAAGAAATAAACAAATTAAGCCGGATGCACAATACTGGAGTAATACACCCCAGCAAAATGTCAGTAATGGGTGCTCGTTACTGCTTATAATTCGGTGTCAAAACTCATTATTTTTGTTCGACAAGGTCGATTTGTAAGTAGTTGTCCATATTCGCTGCTTGAAAAACGCACAGAATTTGTGCACCCGCTTTCCCGCTGCATTACAAAAGTATATAAAATAAGTAGTTATTCGTGTGCTTATACGCAGTTAAAAAATAAGTGGTTACAAGTTATTAAATAATACGACTTACTTATATACTTACAAGTGGTTAAAGTATAAGAGTTACCAAATTCACATTATCTTTCTAAATAAATAAGTAGTCGAGCGTAAGCTAGACTGCTTATAAAAACGACTTCGCCTAACAAAAATAACTAGTACTGACGCCGAATTATAAGTAGTAAAAGATTTTAGTTTCATTATATAACCAGTTATTTGGTAATGAAAGATTATGCTGGGTGTGTAAAATATCTCTATTTTAATACAAAAAATATGTAAGTGCAAAAAAGAAAGGAACAAAATCAACTCAGAGTGCAGTACTTCAAACAGAAACTACACTCATAGAAATAAGTATATAAAAATAGCAGAAAAACTACTAAAAATTAGCAAAAAAGGGTCCGCGATTAAAACTACTGAAATCAGCAGAACTTGTTTGCTAAATAATTGTTAAATTTTCGAAATATAAGAAATATACTTATGAGTTAAATTTAAGCAAATTGCAAACCTCTGAAGAAACTACAAATTTTTAGTTATATTTGGCTAAAATTAATTGAATGCAAATACAAACTACTCTGCTGAAATCATCAGAAATATTAAGTGACTATTAGTTTTTTTAAATCAACTAACATAAAATATTAAGCACATACCTCTGCTTATTTCAGAAAGGCAGATTGTTAGATTTTTCTAATTAAACAAAAATAAAGCTGAAATACCATTTTCAAAAGTTTCGCAGCTGAATAAAAGTTTTTAAATTATTAAGGTTTTTATTCAGATTTATTTAATGTGTAATCTATTTTAATCTATTATTTATGAATGGGAAAAATTTGTTCAAATATAACAATAAAAACAAATACAAAAAGAGATAAAATATGCCAAATAATGAAATCGGAAATCCCGGAATTTTTTCAAGACCAATCTCAATTTTCGGGATCGGTATCCCTAGTCCATATAAGGTGAGTCGCTCTAATAATCATATATTTTTTTAAGAATTTTAAAAAATGCGCATTTCGAGCAATGGGAATTTGTACTTAATATGCATATCATTTTAAAGGGTACTTTCTTACCTAATAAAAAATACAAAAACGAATTTTTATCTTAAACAGTTTTAAAGATGTGGTCGATTTCTTAATCATACTTTAGTCAACTTTTACAGTGCTTTCCAATTTTCGTGACGTCATATTTCGGAAACCAAAAGACTCTGAAATTTATGCATTGATGAGCTGTTATCATGTACGATAGTGGTAAATTTCATTGAAATCGGAGATGGTCAATCCGAAAATGCCACTTTTTTGTGTTGAATTGACATGTTTTCACCCATACGTCCAAAAAACACCCTATAAAATAGATAACACAATTTATCAAAAAATCTACGATTTTTTTTATTGTTTTATATTTACAAAAAAAGTTCAGATGTTTTTCTATCGATTCAAAGTTGGCAGAAAAAACTCAATTACTATCGCACATCGCAAATATCAGGCGGTTTTCAACTCTGACTTTCGAAGTTTGACATTTTGTATCGAAAAATGTGACAAATCCCAGCAAAATATTGGTAATGACACCTCATTACTATATGCATTACCAAAAATGATATATCATTACCTTTTGCATTATTTTATAATATAAAATAATGACTTCCTAATGTTTCTAAATATAAAATAATGACTTACTCGTAATAGTTTAAGTAAGTACTTTTTACACAGTTAAATTGTATACATTTTTATTTATTATATGTAAATATGTTTTATGTTTAAATTTTTATGACGAGTCCTAAAATTACACACTAGAGAAAACTTAAATTTTTCGGAATGTATTTCCTTAAGCTAAGGCTGCATTCACACCTAATTCTTAAACACGTGTTTAGCTAAAACACGTATTTTAGCTCTTTATTCTACTACAACAGTTCTTTATTCGTTTACACTCATTTTAGCTAAACACGTGTTAAAGATTTAGGTGTGAATGCCGCATAATAGTATTTGCTTAACTCCTTATATTTAAAAATCAAGTAAACAATCGGATAACCACTTATAATTCAACTTTTTGTAAGCATGTGTGTAACCACTTATTATTCAAAATCTCATAACTACTTATTTCTCATTTTTTCGTAAGCGAGCGGGTAAGCGTGACTGCTTATAAAAACGACCACGCCAAACAAAAATAATGAGTTTAGATGCCAAAAAATAAGTTGTGCGGAGCTATGAATTTCTATTATATAACCACTTATTTGGTAATGAAAGATTTTGGTGGGATGTAATTCGTATGGTAACATTAAGAAGAGAGTCATTTAACAGAGGTTGGGAGAGTTGGTACCTCTTTTAGTTTTGTTCTATAACAGGGTTGATAAATGGGATTTTCAAAAAGTACCAACCTGTTTAAAAAATAGTACTTTTTCGACCTCCATAGTACCAAAAAATATTTTCTGTATTCTACACCACTCTATAGGTGTATTGAGTTGGTGTTAATGATGTCGGTTCGTATGTCCTTATAAAATTAACGATCTTTATAATAAAACCATAAGTAGTTCGCATTTTAAAAGATAATTTGACGAAATTTGGTACATAAGTTTGTACTGCATCGATTACAAATGCTATTGAAAATGGTTAAAATCTGTCCATGTTTTGACCTAGTAATCATGAAGAGGTCCTATCTGATATTGAATGCATTTGTATTTAATGGTATGTATAACCAAATTAAAACATTTTTAACGATATCTTCCACGGGACCTAAATTCGTTAATGAGGTAGTGATCCTTCGGGGCAAAGACCCAGGCTCCCGGCTCTTTTTTACAGTGTTTTGTACTCAAAAAAGTTACAAAAATTACGAATATTTTATTTCTTTTTCGTGTTTTTTTATTCTTTGCTATTTATTCGCTATCTAGACTTAACTGTTACACTACACTCTAATTAAATTCTGTTGAAATTTACCCAACTTATAGTAGGAAACTGAACTCCTACTATAAATTGGGTAAATTTACTCTATGTGCGTAATTGAAAAAAATACATACATTCTGTTTAAGTTGGTGCACAAATAATTTGTAATTTTTCATTGAAAGTGCGTAAAACTTAAATGAAATTTTGAAATTAGTGTGTTAATTTACTAAATTTGTGTGTAAAACAGCACTTTTCACGTGTAAATGTACACATAAAATGCGTAAAAATCCACAAAATATGCGCAAAAATCCACAGAAAGTGCGTAAAAATCCAATAAAATGCGTACATTTACAGCAGTTGTGCTAACTTTAAGCACCACCCAAAATTTTTTTTAAAATAAAATAACAAATTAATTTTTGGTACGTATTTTATTAATAATAATATCCGAGTACTTCTCTCATAATCGTTTGTGTCCCAATTAGTCGTTTTGGGATCTTAAGGCATTTGTATAAAATTCATATAAAATTTTGTTATAACTATTGAATGGGTGCAATGACTCCTGCTCAACAAAATGCCTTCTTTGAAAGGGAGGCAGTAACCGTCAACAATAACGGGAGAAAACGTGTTAAGAGAGATATGGCCTACGCAGGAACAACTGAGTGCAATGACTCCTGCTCAACAAAATGCTTTCTTTGCAAGTTAGGCAGTACTTAATGAATACTGACTTTGTTGAGCAGGAGTCATTGCACCCAGTTGTTTTGCCTAGGCCGTATCTCTCTTACGGCGTTTTCTCCCGTTATTGTTGACGGTTGTTAGTTGACTGCCTCCCTTGCAAAGAAGTCATCTTGTTGAACAGGAGTCATTGCACCCAGCTGTTCCTGCATAGGCCGTATCTCTCTTACGGCGTTTTCAATTTTGAAATGAGGTTTAGACTACCACATGTGTTAACAACAATTTCCAAAAACAATTTCATGCTTATGTTGCAATTTTCAGACTCTAATGTGTTTGCGGAAATGTTGTAATTCACAAAAAATAATCCGTTTTCGCTTTTTCTTTTTATTATTTATAATTTTTTTTAAATTTTTTCCAATTTGAAATGTCAGAGTATTTATTAATATTATAGGATAGTATATTTACCAACTTTGTGCGTAAAAATTTTATTTAACAAAACAACAGTAATTTTAGGCACAATGTGTTTATTTATAAACACATAATGTCTAAAAATACTTTGTGTGTGTAATATTGTGTATGGAAGTGTGTAGGAAAAAAGTTTAGGCATTTTTTATTTATATTTACCGAATTTTCGTAAAATTAAACAAAATTTTACCCTTTTTATAGTAGTAAATTTACAAATATTTTTTAGAGTGTAGTATCTACACCTACAAAAAAAATTTGTTGTCCCAACCGAATTTGTTTCCAACCGAATCGTTCGGTTGTTTCAACCATATTTCGGTTGTCGCAACCATATGTCGATTGCTACAACCCTATTTCAGTTGGAACAACCGAAATAGGGTTTTGACTACCGAAGTATCGGTTGCAGCAACCGAACGATTCGGTTGGAACCTACATATGTAGAGTTTAAAAAATCAAGATCATCATTTCGGCTTTATCTCGCAAACTGTCGGGCCGATATTTACAATTCAGAAACTAGAATATCAGACGTAATAAATAGCATAAGCATGGAACTGCGATCCCTTTCACTATCTGAAAAATAGATATTTGAACTTGTTAAACTTGTTTCTATGGAATTATACCATGAATTATGTGGTATGGAATATAATAACTTTGTGCTAACGTTTGATTCAGATTTTTATTTAGATGACGTTGAAAGTCGTATTCAATTTCGTTTGAAAGCGAAAATTATTTTAAAGGGATTTAATCAAATTAGCTCGTTTGATTTATTGAACCATTAAATTACTACAGTGCGTATGATAAATATGATGTTGATCATACGCAATGTGGCTCTAACTGATCTTAAAAGTTAGAAAATTTATGGTTGCTTTCGTGAGATATAATTAAATGCGTATAACCAAACCCCATTCAGCCGCTCAAAATTGGCACATTGCTAGGGAATGCATCCCTGGATTTCCCGTCCCGGAATTCCCGGGAAATTAAGCATTTTTCATTTCCCGCATTCCCGTGAATTTGGACCGGGAATCCCGGGATTTCAAAAATGCAGTTAAAATAATAAAGTTAATTATTTCAAATTTTCTTATGCAAAATTTTCCAATGTTTTGAAAATAATAAAAATTTTACATTAGGCTTGTTCGTTTCCTTACTACAATTTGCTAGTTTTGCCGCAACTGGAAAAATTTAAAAGTAAGCAAAACAACAGATGTAGTAAATGTAGTAAGATTTTCGAGTAAACGAACACAACGATTAATTTGTGTACTTGATCGAACTTTTTAAGTTCCTTTTAGAGTCTGTTAAAAAATATATAGCGGTATTCATAAGTTAAAACTAACGACTAACATCCAGTGCACAACTTTTTATACACACATATTCCAATAAGGGAAAGTTGTGCATTCGTTGTGCACTCGTTATTTTTAACTTATGAATACAGCCCATATTTTTTAAGAAAACCACTCAATTAGACAGTGTTTGTACAAAAAATGTTTAATCGCACTTATTCTGTACAGAATTAAAGACAAATTTGTCCATTGATTTTTAAAAACTTTCAAGTAATACTGCATTTAGACCGAGGAAAAACTACTGGTTTTTGGCTCCTGCTAGCTTTTATTTGTCAAAATGCATATATAAAATAACACATTTTGTTCGAAAACTAGGTAGTTTTTGCTCAGTCTAAATTTAGTATAAGTTAAATTTCCCATAATTTTTAAATTTTTTTTCCAATTTTCTAAAATTTTTCCGATTTTCTAAAATTTTTGCAATTTTTTGAAATTATTTTCTACATTTTTTTTCTCTTTTACGAATGTCTCCTGTTATTCTTTTTTAAATGTATTAATATTTTCTTTACATTAATTTAACAATAAAAAATAAAGAAAAGTGTGTAATAAAAAATTGTTGTGACAAATAAAAACTAAATAACCAGTGACTTGGCTTTTGCAATTAAGTTTTGTACAAAAACCAGCTGGTTTTTGCTCAGTCTAAATTCAGTATTATATACAATAATTTCTAATATAAAATTAATTCTTTCCCACTACGAAAATTCCAAGAAAAACCACCTGAGCTTTTTCATGATCATGAAAATTTGAGGCCTTTAAGACAATTTCTTTATAAAAATTGTTAAATTATAAAATATTTTCTAATTATCCCGGGAATTCAAAATAAATTTCCCGCTTTCCCGGGAAATGAAAAAGTGCGCGATTTTGCATTCCCTACACAGCGCCCACCTGAACTTGACATGTTTGAAAACTGAAATTTCCAATTTGACCGCTTTCCTACCTTATAGTTTATTACGCGAATGACCAAACCCCATTCAGCTCTGTTCAAAATTGCTGCTGGGCCCACCTGAACTTGGCATGTTTAAAAATTTAAACTTTTAATTTTTTAAAAATTATCACTCCTCTCCTGAGAGACAATTGGATAAAGTGAGTCGATAATTAAAATCTACACTCTCAAAACAATTCCGTTGTGACAACCGAATTTTTTCCAACCGAATTCGTTCGGTTGCTGCAACCTCGTAATTCGGTTGCCTCAACCGAATTCAGTTGTGCCAGCCGATAATTCGGTTGCCGCAACCGAATTGAAATCGAATTCGGTTGCCACAACTGAATTCGGTTGGGGCAACCGAATTACGAGGTTGCAGCAACCGAATCAATTCGGTTGGAAAAAAATTCGGTTTCCACAACGGAATTGTTCTGAGAGTGTACTCCCTTAGAGCTTTGTATATGTATGACCAAACCTCATTGAGATCTGTTCGAAACTGGTACATGGCCTGTACTCAGTGTTACCTAGGCTTTCCAGTACCGATTTCGGTAATACCGAAATTGTCGAAATTCGAGCCATTTTAGCAAATTCGAAATACCGATTTTAGAACGATACCGAATTCGGTATTGCATACAATTTTTTTTGTTTTGTTTTTTTTTTTAATATTTTATGTCTTTTTTAAGAGAAATTTTAAAAATTTGGCAATAATTCTGTTCTTGTGTTTGCAGTTCTTTACAAATTTTATATCTTGAAGATGCAAACATTGATAAATACGAATATATTGCATTTTTACTAAACTTTGGACAAAGCAAAAACTAAAATTAACTCAGCCAAAAAATGTCGGATTATGATTACTTATAAATATTGTGACTTTTGCAAATAGTCACAATACATAACATAAAAAGAATGTTTTTCCCAAAAAATTGCTTGAGAGAAAGATTAAAAAATTAGTCTAATGCAAATCTTAACACACGACTTAAATTCATATTCCACTAAATTCATTTTATCAAAAGAATTACAATTTCTGCATCAAAAATTGTGGAAAATTCAATCTGAAATACAAATTTTATATATTTTAATTTCAAATTAGTTTTATATGTATTTACTACATACATGGGAATTTTTCATTACCATTGAAATTTCATTACCATTAGTTCATACTAATGACAATGAAAAAAATTTCATTACCAATTAATGGTAATGAAATATTTTTCATTAGAAAAATCATTACTAATGGTAATGAAATCACACTAATGTAAAAAAAAACTAATTACAATTGATTAAAAAACCATTTGTTTACAAAAATTTTAATATATAACATAAGCTACAATCAGGGATGGAAAAGCCCTCAAGCTAGCGAAAAATATAAACATTTTTCTAAAAAGCTAAAAAGCGGAACGCACATGCACATGTGCGCGCACATGGATGCAAAAAATCGATGAAATTAAAAAAAGTTTCAAATACCAGAAAAAATCGCAAAAAAAAATGCAAAAATTATAAAAAATCGCCAAAATTTGAAAAAATGCGAAAATTGAAAAATTTTGTAAAAAATCGTCATAACTTGAAAAAATCGTCAATATTTGAAAAAATTGCCCAAATAGTCAAAATTTAAACAAAAATCGTCAAAAATTAGACAAAATCGCAAAAATTGCAAAATATCGTAAAAATTTTGAAACAATCGTCTTGAAAAAATTTTCAATATTTGAAAAAATTACCAAAATCGTCAAAATTTCAAAAAGCCGTCAAAAATTGGATAAAATCTGAAAAAATGGCAAAATTGAAAAATTTTATAAAAATTTTGAATAAAATCGTTATAACTTGAAAAAATCGTGAATATTTGTAAAAATTGCCCAAATAGTCAAAATTTAAAAAAAATCGTCAAAAATTAGACTAAATTGCCAAACTTGCGAAATATCGTAAAAATTTTGAAAAAAATTGTCAATATTTGAAAAAAATTACCAAAATTTCAAAAAGTCGTCAAAAATTGGAAAAAATCGTAAAAATTTGAAAAATTGCCAAAATTGAAAAATTTTGTAAATATTTTGAAAAACTTGGATAACTTGAAAATATCGTCAATATTTGAAAAAATTGCCCAAATAGTCAACATTTAAAAAAAAATCGTCAAAAATTAGACAAAATCACCAAAATTGCAAAATATCGTAAAAATTTTGAAAAAATTGTCAATATTCGAAAAAATTACCAAAATCGTCAAAATTTCAAAAACTCGTAAAAAATTGGAAAAAAAAACGGAAAAAATTTGAAAAATTGCCAAAATTGAAAAATTTTGTAAAAATTTTGAAAAAATCGTCATAACTTGAAAAAATCGTCAATATCTGAAAAAATTGCCCAAATAGTCAAAATTTAAAAAAAAAATCGTCAAAAATTAGACAACATCGCCAAAATTGCGAAATATCGTAAAAATTTCGAAAAAATTGTCAAAATCGTCAAAATTTCAAAAAGTCGTCGTGAAAAAATAGGAAAAATTTGAAATATTGCCAAAATTGAAAAATTTTTAAAAAATCGTCATAACTTGAAAAAATCGTCAATATTTTAAAAAATTGCCCAAATATTCAAAATTAAAAAAAAAAATCGTCAAAAATTAGACAAAATCGCCAAAAATTGGAAAAAATCAGAAAAATTTTAAAAATTGAAAAATTTTGAAAAAATCGTCATAACTTCAAAAAATCGTCAATATTTTAAAAAATTGCCTAAGTAGTCAAAATTTAAAAAAATCGTCAAAATTAAAAAAATAGCCAAAATTGCAAAATATCGTAAAAATTTTGAAAAATCATCTTGAAAAAATTGTCAATATTTGCAAAAATTACCAAAATCGTAAAAACTTCAAAAAGTCGTCAAAAATTGGAAAAATTGCCAGAATTGAGAAACTTGTAAAAATTTGTGAAAATGGACAAAAATTAGAAAAAATCGCCAAAATTTAAAAAATAGTCCAGGTATTAAAAAACGAAATTTACAAAATTTATTTCTCGCATTTATTTTTTCCTTGTTCCGTTTTCATCTAACTCATTTAGTTTTCGAAATATGGGGGATATTCCAAATAAATGCCGTTTTTTATCGAGAAAAACGCGATTTTAAAATCTAGCAATGCAAGTCAAAATTTAGTTTCGGTATTGGGGTATTGGTGATGGGTTTTGACCTTTGGTGCAGTTATTTTTCCTCTAGCTCTTCTAGTTTTCAAGGTATGGGCGATTAAAATTTTATTTAAGCGATTTTCGCATTTATTTTTCCGCAGATAACTCACTATGACTTCCCAGTTTCAAAACCGTTGTCCGTTTTCATTTAACTCATTCAGTTTTCGAGATATGGGGGATATTTCAAATAAAAGCCCTTTTCCCTCTACGTGGCTTAGTTTTCGAGAAAAACGCGATTTTAAAATATAGCAATGCAAATCAAAATCTAGTTTCGGTATCGGGGTATTGGTGATGGGTTTTGACCTTTGGTGCAGTCATTTTTCCTCTATCTCTTCTAGTTTTCGAGATATGGGCGATTAAAATTTTATTTAAGCGATTTTCCAATTTATTTTTCCGCAGATAACTCACTATGACTTCCCTGTTTCAAAACCGTTGTCCGTTTTCATTTAACTCATTTAGTTCTCGAGATATGGGGGATATTCCAAATAAAAGCCCTTTTCTCTCTACGAGGCTTAGTTGGCGAGAAAAACGCGATTTTAAAATCTAGCAATGCAAGTCAAAATCTAGTTTCGGTATCGGGGTATTGGTGATGGGTTTTGACCTTTGGTGCAGTCATTTTTCCTCTAGCTGTTCTAGTTTTCGAGGTATGGGCGATTAAAATTTTATTTAAGCGATTTTCGCATTTATTTTTCCGCAGATGACTCACCATGACTTCCTTGTTCCAAAACCGTTGTCCGTTTTCATTTAACTCATTTGGTTTTCGAGATATAGGGGACATTCCAAATAAAAGCCCTTTTCTCTCTACGAGGCTTAGTTTTCGAGAAAAACGCGATTTTAAAATCTAGCAATGCAAGTCAAAATTTAGTTTCGGTATCGGGGTATTGGTGATGGGTTTTGACCTTTGGTGCAGTCATTTTTCCTCTAGCTCTTCTAGTTTTCGAGATATGGGCGATTAAAATTTTATTTAAGCGATTTTCGCATTTATTTTTCCGCAGATAACTCACTATGACTTCCCTGTTTCAAAACCGTTGTCCGTTTTCATTTAACTCATTTAGTTCTCGAGATATGGGGGATATTCCAAATAAAAGCCCTTTTCTCTCTACGAGGCTTAGTTTGCGAGAAAAACGCTATTTTAAAATCTAGCAATGCAAGTCAAAATCTAGTTTCGCTATCGGGGTATTGGTAGTGAGTTTTGACCTTTGGTGCAGTAATTTTTTTTCTAGCTCTTATAGTTTTCGAGATATGGGAGATTAAAATTTTATTTAAGCGATTTTCAATTTTGCGAGAAATGAATTTTGGCGATTTTTTCAATTTTGTAAAACCGAAATTTTGGCGATTTTTTCTAATTTTTGACGATTTTTCAAACTTTGACGATTTTTCAAATTTTGACAATTTTTTCCAATTTTTATAATTTTTTTCAATTTTGGAAATTTTTCAAATTTTGACAATTTTTTTAATTTTGGCGATTTTTAAAATTTTTAACGATTTTTTTAAATTTTTGACGATTTTTAAAATTTTGACGATTTTTTCAATTTTGGCGATTTTTTTTCGAATTTTTGACGATTTTTCAAATTTTGACGATTTTTTCCAATATTTTCCAATTTTTGTCATTTTTTTCAATTTTGGAATTTTTTTAAAATTTTGACAATTTCCAACCCTGATTTCAGTGAATTTTATGCATTTTTACGTTCCTCGAAAGGATTATCTGTCAATGGTAATTATTTTTTTTAATTGATACATTATCAATGGTAATGAAATTAAAAACCATTGTCATTATTCAATGAAATCAAATTCCAAAATCATTAACATTAATTTGAAACAATGGTAGCGAAAATAATTTCATTACCATTTATATCAATCAATGTTAATGAAATCGTCAATTAATTAGTCCACCTAATTCATTAGTCCCATGTATGATTTTCTATGGCAAAAGGAAAAAAGTACATTTTTGAACACGCATCTTTCAAAATCGTTATTTCTTAGGAGTATGTACTTTAATTATCTAAAACTTCATTGAAATTGATTAGAAAATATATGTTTTACATTTCTGAATGCATCTATATGAGTTTTATAATTTAAGATTTGTCACAGACTCCTTTATTTTTGGATATCAAAAAAGTTAATCTTCTCCAGCTTTAGTCAACTTTAACTTAAAATTAAAATTAATTGATAAATTAAGTAACATGAGTTGTTTACTAAAGGTACAAATTCAATTAAAAATGCAGAAATTTCAATTTTAAATGCAGCTTTCAAAACGTGCTGTATATCAAATTAAAGGGTATATCATTTTAAAATGTTGCGAGAAATAGCGTTATTACTCTCAACTTTGCATTTTTTTGCAAAAAGTTTATTAAAAAAATTAATTTCTCTACAAAATCGTTTCTGCAAATATTTCTTAAACTTAATCTAACTTTAAAATTTTAAGGCCGTATTTCGTGAGCGTGAGTACTTCGTGAGCGTGATTCAAATTAAAATTAATCACGCGAGCGTGAGTAAGCGTGATTATAAAAAAATGTTCGTGCGAGAGTCGTGCGTGATTATTATTTTTCTTTCGTGAGCGCGCGTGAGCGTGAGTCAAAATTCACTCATGCGCCCATCTCTAATGTGAACTATTAACCTGAATGGCAGGGTTCAATACCAGAAAATTAAAAAAAGGTTTTAATTTCAATAAAATTTTGTGGAAAATAATATTGAATAAGACAACCGAATATTGGCTTTCACGACGAAAAATATGAATTAATATAAAGATAGTTGTCGTAACCGCATGAATTCGATTGGCAACAAATTCGGTGGCCACAACTGAGACTGTTTTCTTGGTGTATACATTCCATTCCCCATAAAATGATCTTTAATTTCTATGTATTGTATTGTTATGTCGGGAGTTGTTTGACGGTGTAAAATTACATTTTTTGGAATTGTTCTTGATCATAATTGCAAAAATAGTACTACTATTGTTGTTATCCAGAACTGGCAAATATTTATTAAAAAAATAAAAAATCGATTTCGGCGTTTTCGGATGAGACATTGTTTTAAAAATTTGTTTCAAAAAATATAAATTTCTAAATTATCCTTCATTTAGAAATGATCTGAAAAGTTCGGCTAAAAAATGTCAGTCGGCTCTATGACGTGTCAGATATGGTTTAGCCGATTTTATTCCATGCTACTTTTTGATGAAATTTGTTATAAAAATGTTTCGTTTTTTCAGTAAGCATATTTATAGTATTATATTGGCATTTTTAAATTTATTTACGTTTCGATTTGTACCTAATTTTTTACAATATGAAAGTGTTATTGTAATTTTTGGGCCATATGCATAATCATTTTCTAACAGGGTTGACCGTTACCCCTAAACTACCGTTACCGAAATACCGTTATCCTTAAAATACCGTTACCCAAATTACTGAAATACTGTTATCCTTAAAATACCGATACCGAAACAAATGAAATATCGATACCCTTAAAATACCAAAAGAAATGAAATACCGTTACCACTAAAATAGCGTTAACGTTATTTTTAATTTTCTGCTTTCAGTAATTGCTCGTGGGTATTGAGTGTATTTCGTACTTTAAGTGGGTAAATTGATTTTGTTTTTAATCTCGTTTGTTTTTTGTAAAAAAAATTGCGGGATGCATCGAAATAACTGACTACCGTTATCCTTAAAATACCGTTACTGAAATGTCGCTAACCTTAAAATACCGTTACCGAAATAATCAAAATACAGTTATCCTTAAAATACCATTACCGAATTAACTAAAAAACCGTTATCCTTAAAATACCGATAGCGAAATAAATGAAATAGCGTTATTTTAAATACCATTACCGAAATAATATAAAATAAAATAAAATTACCAATAACCGCATCGTTTCGGTTACCATCCATGCTTTCTAAGTTTATAAATGCACCCAGAAAACAGATTCGTTGTGATAACCGAATTTATTGCCAATCGAATTGTGGCGGTTACGACAACTATCTTAAAATTTAATATTGTATCGGTCAGCATAACTGAAAGTTTAGGTGCTGAAAATTTAAATATTCAGTTGTTAATACCAACTTTTGTCAGAACAAATTCAGTAGCTACAATCGAACACAAAGTATTTCGATTTCCAAAAAAAAGTATACTTTTGTTGACTTTTAATGTTTATTTACACATTTTTTAAACCAAAAATACAATATTTAATACAGAAATAACTTTTAAATATTAGTTTTAGAAAAATGTTTTTAAAATTCATGTATGGTTTTAATAACAAATTACTCAATATGGTAAAGTCTTTTATGTAGCAAATGTCTAAGTTTTTAAAATTCTCAGGACCCCATTTTTTAGTTTTAATACCTCTTTTTGTTGAAAAAACTACACTTCAAAATTGTTCTTCTTTATGTATTTGAAGAAAAGGCAGCATTTAATTGAATTTTTAATTTTCAACAACAAACGATCTTAATTTTTTCTGCTAAAAGGGAAGACCAAAAAATTAGTATTATTAATAATGATTTGGATATTTTACACGACTTACATGAAATTTAGCTTATATGGACAATTTTTATTAGCTGCTTTTAATTTTTATCAGTTTTTAAATAATGTGGTTTATTTTCTTTAAAAAATAACCATTAATAAACTTTTGGTACAATATTATTTTTAATTTTTAAAATTGACATTTTATTAAGAACAAAATACTAAAATATTTTTTGTTATTACTGATTTTTAGCTTTTATGACTAATTCTAAGTTTTGTTACGGTTGGGACTACCGATAATTCCCATAACTAATATTTTCATTCAGTATTGGTTAATTTTGCCAATTATTGGGATTTGCGGCGTTTATTTTATTGTACTACATAGTTATCAAATATAATAATAGATCAATGGTTTCAAGAAAGAAAATTATGTAGTTAAAATTAGATTTTTGGTGACAAATAATTTTCTGTGTGTGGCTTATAAAACAAATATTTTATACAAAATTCATTTTATAAACGTGTTATAAGGGTTTCAAATTATTACACAGTGATACAAAAAAGAATGAAACTGAAATACCTGGGAAGTGATACTATTTTTCTGGTAGGTGTTGTCGAGTACAACAAGAGTCTGTTTTTGAATTTTGCCAAACACCTCCAAAATCTTGAGTTACGGGTAAAAAACCGGTTTTTCGTACCTTTATGCACTTATAATCCAGTAAATTAGTAGAATATCAACCGATTTTAAGTTTCTCAGCGGATTTAGAAAGATGAAACTAAGAGGCTTCGAATGATATATACACAGAAAAAACTTAAAACGAATTTTAACAACGAAATTGATTTAATCAATTAAAATTTTAATTGATTTTGCACCTCACACTCAAATGATACTATTAACTACTAAAAATTGTATACGATTAATTGAAACAAATTTTGATTAAAGTAGTAATAATATCAATTAAAAAATTAATTCAAAATAAAAAATAAAATATGAAATTGTAAAAAAGTGTGTGTATGTCATCTCCAGAGAAGAAAAAAATGCTATTTTAGCTTTTTTTGGTTTTATTTGCTTTTTCTACTCATATTTGCTTCTATTTGCTTTTTTGGATTGCCCGTTTTTTAGCTTTAAAATAGCTTTTTCTTAAGATTTCTGAGCTTTAAATAGCTTTTTTAAAGAATTTTTGTCCAAAAATGCTTTTTTTGCTCACAAAAAAATATTTTTTCTCTTAACTATGAACTTTTTTTAAAAAGAAATGTTGTTTTTATAAGGTTTTTACTTTTGCTGTTTTTTTTTTGCTTTTTTTACAACATGTTTTTGCTTTAAACACATCGGATTTTGCTTTTTTTTGTCTTCTCTGGTCATCTCTATATGTGACGCGCAAAATAGAAAGGGACCTAAGGGTAAAAAAAAGGGCATGGGATCGGTCTCATTCGATGCTCAGATGTTGTCCACATCAAAATAAAAAAAATTGATTTTTTTACCCTTAGGTCCCTTTCTCTATGCGCTGTCACATATATAAAAGAATAACGTTATTGACTGACTCAACATCACCCAGCCCAAACCGCTGATGCTAGGAAGTTGAAATTGGTATGTAGGTTCCTCTTTCGGCGTAGACGTCCGCTAAGACGGAATTTTTAGAAACTCCTACCGGAACGGGCAAAAAGGGGGAAAGTCTCCCCCTTGACGGCCTTCCAAAACCCCTTTGGCTAGAAATCTGAAATTTAAGATATGTGTTCCTTGGAGTAGGGGCCAACTTTTCCAGAAAGTACTTTCTAGAATTTTGGACAGGGACGTTGTAAAAATGGGGGTTAAAAATGGGAAAGAGCCCCTTTTCCTCGAAAGGGGAAAAGAACCCCCCCCCTGTCCAAACCGCTGGAGGTAGGAAGTTGAAATTTGGTGTAAAGGTTCCTCCACTATCGTAGACATCCACCAAGACGAGATTTTTCTAAATTTTTACAGGGAGGGGCAAAAAGGGGAAAAAGTCTCCCCCTTGACGGCCTTCTCCAACTGCTGGAGCTATGAAGTTGAAATTTGGTATGTAGGTTCCTCGACTGGTGTAGACGTCCGCTGAGACGTTTCTTGGAAATTCTTATCGGGAGGGGCAACAAATTTACCTTTTTCCAAAAAAGTACATTTTTCCAAAAAAAGTATCGTTTTCCAAAAAAAGTACCTTTTTCCAAAAAAGTACCTTTTTC
The DNA here is from genome assembly GCA_949987735.1 of Leucophora obtusa. Lineage (NCBI taxonomy): Eukaryota > Metazoa > Arthropoda > Insecta > Diptera > Anthomyiidae > Leucophora > Leucophora obtusa. The sequence continues at coordinate 75,774,571 of OX465296.1, forward strand.
CAAAAAAGTACCTTTTTCCAAAAAAGTACCTTATTTCAAAAAAAGTACCGTTTTCCGCAAAAGGTACCGCTTTCCAAAAAAGTATCTTTTTCAGAAAAAAGTACCCTTTAAAAAAAAGTACCTTTTCCAAAAAAAAAAATACCTTTTCCAAAAAAAGTATAAAAGGGTGAAATCAAAAAATGTGATAAATTTTTGGGCCAAATTTGTGAGAAGCAAAAAGTCTTAATATTTCGGTTTTTTCTTAATGGAATCAGTAAGTTTAGTCATTATAAACCTAATTGCAAAAAATCTTTTCTACAAGTTGTCGTAATAACTTTTTTTGCACAATTTTAATATTTTTTGTTGTTACGGAGTTTACATTTCTGCAAGCAAAAGATATAACAAAAAAAATTGCGTTCGAATTTTCTTCAATTTATTAGTTTTCTGTATTTGGGTTTTCAACTTGCTTTCCAATGATATATAATTTATGTTTATCAAATTGGCGGTTTCGCGAATAAAAATAGAATTCATTCCGCGAAAAAAATTTTTTTTTTTTAATTTTGTATTTTTGGTCCTTTTAAATGCTTTTCAAAAATATAAAATTTTTTAAAATCCAAACAGCGGTTGCGCAGTTACAAAATAATATATTAAAAACATAACATTTCGCGATCAAAAAATTCTTAAATTGTGTGAAACAAATTTAATTTGTCAAACTAATGTCAGTAATGACTCGAAATATCGATTCAAAACCAATGAAATGAAAAATCAATCGTTTTTCGCTCCAGCAGCTTAGGGTAAAAAACTGATAACTTTTTTTGATTTGACGCAAAATTATTAGTTGAATCTTCTTTTGACGCATAAATATTAGTTGAATCACCTCTGTTTATGGTTATTTTAAAAAATTTTAAACATTTATCTGTATTTATTTGAATGAAATCTGATGCAAACAATTGTGGTTACGGAGTTTACAGTTACGGAGTTTACATTTGGTTACTTTTTTCGTTTTCTTTCAGAAACGCTTTGTCAGAATTTTTTTTCCGAAACGAAATCGCATGATGTCTACAAGGTGAATCCAAATATGACATTGTTTTTCTTACTCGTTAAATAGTTTGGTGTAAAAATTAGGAACGGAGTTTACAACATTTTTTCAAATCTTACTAAATACATCCTTTTTCATCTCGAGAATGTTACATGCTGCAGAAAAGCTTCAAGTCTGTTACACTGGATGATTACTTACAGTCCAACGATCATTTCAGTATAAATAACATTATACTTTTCGGAATATAAATAATAGATAACTCCAAAATTCTGGTATATTCATTTTTATCAAAAATTATGACGAAAAATCGTTACAGAGTTGAAGTCGTGGTAGCTAAGATATACGAAAAAGTTTGTAAAATGTATTAATTCTTATTAAAAACGGCACTTTTCTTCTTCATACAAATTCTTACAGTTAGGGTTTAGCTTTATTGGTTATTAAAATATAAGCCATTAAAGTTAAAATACCTTATGAGTTACTTGTTACGGAGTTTACATTTGGCCTATAAAATTGGTCACAAATTTTATGTATTAACCAAAAATTGGTCAGATTGTTATAAATTTTGTAAAAGACGTGACAATGCGCTGATATATATCGAAATATGTAACTCAAATGTAATACATTCATTAGAAATTAGCTGGTTACACGGTTTTTATCACATTTTTTCATATCACCCAAAAATAAAGTACTTTGTAACAACAAAGAATCTTTTTCCAAAAAATTTCGCTTTTTCCAAAAAGTGCCATTTAAAAAAATACCATTTAAAAAAATATAATTTCACAAAAAATACTTTTTTCCTCCCCCACGGATATCTTCACTAAAACAAGGTTTCTTGATATTCGGCATAGACGTCCGCTAAGACGGGATTTTTGGAAATTCCTACCGGAACGGGCAAAAAGGGGAAAAGTCTCCCCATAGACGGTCTCACAAATTGGAAAAGTGCCCCTCTTAACTGCCTGACCAAACCACTGGAGGTAAGAAGTTGAAATTTGGTATAAAGGTTCCTCCACTGTAGTAGACATCGACTAAGTTTGTATTTTTAGAAATTTCCACAGGTAGGGTCAAAAACAGGAAAAGTCTCCCCCTTAACGGCCTGGCTAAACTGCTGGAACTAGGGAGATTAAATTCGGTATTTGGGTTCCTTCTCCAACCTCCAAAAGAGGAGTTATCGTAGAAGAATGAAATTCGGTGTGCTGGTTCAGAATATGTAAATTAAGAAAAATTCAAAGTTTCAGCAAAATCGGTGCAAGGACATGACTACCTCCCATACATCCTTAATCTAAAATTTTTAATTTTAGCTACAATTATAATCAGAATAAGGCGAAAATTGGTTACTGCCGGTCAAATTATGTCCCTTAACTCAGTGGTTAATTTTGTATCATTCGGGACAAGGACATGTCTACCTCCCATATATCCTTTTTCTAAAAAACAATATTTTGGCTACATTTATGATCAGAATACACTAAAAGCTTAAAATAGTGTGTAAAATAATACTTTTTAGCTCTTAGGTAAATTTTGTTTTATTCGGTGCAAGGACTACCTCTCATATATCCTTTTTCTCAAAAACTATATTTTGGCCATATTTAAGATCAGAATGCACTAAAAACTTACAATAGTTTATAAAATTATACTTTTTATCTCTGTGGCAAATTTTGTTTCATTCGGTGCAAGGATATGACTATCTCCCATATATCCTTTTTCTCATTAATTATCAATTTTAAGGACGCCACAGACGAGCAGTATTATTTTTACAAGTTTTTTATGGTGCAATGTTATTTTATTTTAGCAAAACCTTCGATATGACACACACATTGTCAAAAATAACTTGCTAAAATTTAGTGAAAACAATTTTTGACAAAATAATCAATTTTCATAAAATGTCCTGGAAAGGAGTCGCTCCCCACACAAAACCCGAATTATTATTTTTTCAATTTATTATTTTTCTTTAATAATAACTATTATATTACAAAAATAGCTTTTGACATTTCCAAATTGTGTATTTTAAAAAAAATTTGACAAATAAATAAAAAAAGCCGTTTTTGCGTTTCTATTAAATTTATGGGCATTTCGGTTCTAGGTTAAAGTGGGTTAATGATATCCAGCGAAACCAAAATTCCGTATCTGAATAATTTTAAGTATATTTAATGAACAAGTTAAATAAAAAACTACACCTTTTGCAATTGTAATTCAGAAAATATCAATTGAAATTCAGAAAATATCAATTGAAATTCAGAAAATATCAATTGAAATTCAGAATTTCCATTTGAAATTCAGAAAACATCAATTGAAATTCAGAATTTCCATTTGAAATTCAGAAAACATCAATTGAAATTCAGATTTTCCATTTGATATTCAGAAAATATCAATTGAAATTCAGAAAATATCATTTGAAATTCAGAAAATATCAATTGAAATTCAGAAAATATCATTTGAAATTCAGAAAATATCATTTGAAATTCAGAAAATATCAATTATTATTCAGAAACCTTCAATTGAAATTCAGAAAATATCAATTGAAATTCAGAAAATATCAATTGAAATTCAGAAATCGTCATTTGAAATTCAGAAAATATCAATTGAAATTCAGAAACCGTCATTTGAAATTCAGAAAATATCAATTGAAATTCAGAAAATATCATTTGAAATTCAGAAAATGTCAATTGAAATTCAGAAATCATCATTTGAAATTCAGAAAATATCATTTGAAATTCAGAAAATATCAATTAAAATTCAGAAAACATCAATTGAAATTCAGAAAATATCAATTGAAATTCAGAAATCGTCATTTGAAATTCAGAAAATATCAATAGAATTTTAATTGATATTTTCTGAATTTCAATTGATGTTTTCTGAATATCAATTGATATTTTCTGAATTTCAATTGACATTTTCTGAATTTCAAATGATATTTTCTGAATTTCAAATGATATTTTCTGAATTTCAATTGACATTTTCTGAATTTCAAATGATATTTTCTGAATTTCAATTGATATTTTCTGAATTTCAAATGACGGTTTCTGAATTTCAATTGATATTTTCTGAATTTCAAATGACGATTTCTGAATTTCAATTGATATTTTCTGAATTTCAATTGATATTTTCTGAATTTCAATTGATGTTTTCTGAAAAATAATTGATATTTTCTGAATTTCAAATGATATTTTCTGAATTTCAAGTGATATTTTCTGAATTTCAATTGATATTTTCTGAATTTCAAATGATATTTTCTGAATTTCAATTGATATTTTCTGAATTTCAAATGGAAAATCTGAATTTCAATTGATGTTTTCTGAATTTCAAATGGAAATTCTGAATTTCAATTGATGTTTTCTGAATTTCAAATGGAAATTCTGAATTTCAATTGATATTTTCTGAATTTCAAATGGAAATTCTGAATTTCAATTGATATTTTCTGAATTACAGTTGCAAAAGGTGTAGTGTTTGCAAAAACTTCGAATTTTGTGAATTTTTAATTGATATGCTATTTTCTTTTTCAAAAATGGGCCATTTTCGTTTTCTAAAAAAAAAGAATTAATTCTTCAATTTTGAACATATTAGATGAAAACTTGGCTGTGTAATGAATGAAACTCGAGAAATCGTATTTTAAGGGACAGCATATACATTTACATACATATATATCTACATAAAATTGAAAAATTGGGATGTGCAGAAAAAGTTAAATCAGAGATCATATTATCCATTTGAACACAAAATTGACTATTTTGAAAATAATAATAGAAGGGTCAAATCTCAAATTTATCATTTTAAATAAGGCGCTGTGTGATAAGAATGATCAAATGCTTTTTCTATATCTAGTGAGACAGCAAAAGTGCATTTTCTTTGTCTGAGATTACGGATATTATCATCTTCAAATTTAAGTAGAGCATGTGTTGCAGAATGACCATTCTTGAACCCAAACTGATAGTTTGAAATATAACTATTGTTCATATTCAAATCCATTTTTCTTTTTCCAATAATTTTCCCAAATTCGACAATAACGAAATTAAAACATTTACGCCTCAGTTCATAAATGCTTTGTATAGCAGGTTTACAAAACGTCATTTTCATACAAAATTTGTTCAATAAACCTCCTATAATTTTACAAAGCCTTTGTGAACTTAGGGGTTAATTTAAAATTTATTGTTAATTTTTTCTTTTTTATAAAATTTGCTCGTGCCATAAATCGAACCTTGGACTCCAGATTGCCGATGTCTTCTTTCGATTCATACCGACTTTGCTGAGGAACTGCACTATAAGAGTTGCTATAGATAGGGTCTCATCCAATGAGTTTGAGTTAAATGGAGGGGTACCGCAAGGTTCCGTTTGTTTCTCCTTTGCTTTTCTTTCTTTGTCAAGCTTCCAATCCTGTCTACTATACTTTCTCAGATGGCAGCAACCTTTGTCACTCTTATTTATTCTATAATAAGCCTTGTAGAGGTTGGGGGTTAAAGGCAGACTATGAATTTCCATAGTGTCGTGAGGTGGGTCATCACCATCATTTGTTCTCATGGGTGTTAAAGAGATGACCTAAGTTGTCAGATTAAGGGCTACTGTTTAAAAAAATTATCAAAGTGTCGAAATTCATAAATGGATACCTCTTAATTGCTATTTCCTTTAGTTTGTATTAAGTACCCGAAGAAATTTATTAATTACACATAACTTAGTTAACTGAAAATTTAAACTCAGTCTTATGTGGTATAACTTTATGACCATAGATATATTGTTTATATTTAGTAAAACTCATTGTACAATTATGAGAAAAAAAAATTATTTAAAAATCATCACATGTGGTCACGTGTGGTCATTTATGATTCATTCATATATGTCTCACATATGTTCATTAACGAAAATTGAGGTAATATGTAGATACATGATCATAAACGTTCATAAATGAATATTAAGGAATATATCCATATATGATTTCATGTGTTTTTTCATATATTTGCATACAGTTTTACATATATTATTGTATATTGAGAAACAAAAATTTTTTTTGTAGTTTTTTTTATTTAAGGATTCAAATATTATAATACACTAAATAATAAGACTTATTTCTAATTAACAACAAATTAACGACACTAAGTACAAATTTTTTACAAAATTAAGTAATGATTAAGATTATTTCTACATATTTAACCAGTTGTTACAACATTGCATTCTAGACGAAATTGACATGAAATTCAGTTTTAATTTATTTATAATTAGAAAAAACTTAAGTTACAGCATATATTTATAATTGAAAAAACTCTAAATGAAATTGAGTTGTTATATTTGCAGTGGTAATTCTAAGTGTAAGATTTATATTTTTCTATTGAAATTGAGAAAATAGCAATCCTAATTAGGAATTTGAATTTAAAATTGATCAAAATCCAAATAAAATTGGATTTATTTAAGAATAGAAATTGTTTATTTAGACCTTTTTAATTGATTAATTAGAAATTTATTAATTTAGTTAAGACCAATTTCTTTATTATGAATTAAAATTATAAGTACTTTTTTCCAAAAACTGTTATTTTTCTTCATCAGGATACTTTCATGACAAATACTTCACAGAGTTTTTGCTTTCAAAATCCTTTACACTTTCAGGAATTCCTGAAAAAAAAACAAAAACTCTGTGAAGTATTTGTCAGGAGAGTATCCTGATGAAGAAAAATAGCAGCTTTTGGAAAAAGTACTTATTATGTTAATTCATAATAAGGAAATTGGCCTCGAACTAAATTAATAAATTTCTAATTAATTAAATTTCTATCTAATTAGTTTATATTCGATATAAACTTTGCTAAATTTTAAATGAAAAGTAACCAAGGATTTTTTTAGATCAATGCCAAAGTTTTTTTCTCTCTTTAATAGAAAATTTCATATTTAGAAAGATTATTTTATAAAAAGAACTCAACTCGACTTTTTCCATTTCGGGTTTTTAATTTAAAATAGAAAATCTCTATTTCACTTAGAATTCCTTTGATTTTAATTGGAAATTATATAGGACATAGTATAATATAGTAGCTTTACTTCTTTTCTATCTTTTAAAAAAATTTAGTAGTGTTTGGAATTTTACTTGTACAAGTACCACTACAAGTGGTATTAAGAACCATATATGTTTCTTAATACCACTACAACTATATGAGATAAGGAGAAGCTCTCATTGGGGCTACTATATTATATTATGGTGCTCATCCTTGACAAACAATTTTTATCGATAACAAGGAACCGCATGGGTTATCTCAATTCTTAAAGAATTCGGATATGTGATAAAAAAGAAGAAAATAAGTCACACGTGTTTATTCTAGCGGCCCTCTCTCGTGTTCAGGAGTTAACAAGCGGTGTAAGTAATTAACTCGTTTTATAAGTTTACTGCTATGTCGAGTACCCAAGCTGTGCACTTATTTAAAATATTGGATGAAAAAGCTTTTCGGGAAATGTCGCCACCGTGTTCATTTTATGCTTCTCTATCACAGATCTAGGCCCTATGCTCCTTATAGGAACGACTGGAAAATATATATCACACATCTCGATAGTTTCATTGTAAGTATTATCCACACATGTAGCAGATCACTTTTTGGCATTTGATAAAATTTCACTTTAAAATCCTTATTGGGAATACGATCAGCTCTATCCATTCCTAGTTATTTAAACTCCCATACCACCAACGTCTCTATAGCAATTACGTCACGAATTTAAAAACATTACACCACCTATTATTTTTTAAATTTTTGGAAAAAGTATACATACGCTTCAAATCACAGGATAAAAAGGAATTCCAATGGATAAAAAGAAATTCCGATGCGAACTTTGGCAAAGAAGGGGATAAAAGCGATAATTGTTTACCTTAAAAAAAACTCACTATTATTTTTATTTCTATTACTTACAAGAATTTTGAATTCTGAAGTTTTATTAACAATTTTACTTACCAATTTACAGCATTTTTCATTATTTTAAATTTGTATTTTTTTGCTGACATCAAATTAAATAAACCAAAAACATTGCTTATCAAAGACAACTTGATTGAAAATAGTTTTTTTCCTTTTATAGTTTTTTCAATGATGTCAACATGTATTAACAAAAAAAAGCTTTTTTGTTAATAAGTGTGTTTTATTTTTATATAAATAACAATTTCATAGTTTTGTACAGAAAACTAACTAAAAAGAACCCTTTTTCTAAATTGAAGGCACTCATTTAAAAACAAGCTTCTTACATGAATATGAAATCTCTGGGAACTTTTTGCGTTGAAAAACTAGTCGAGGTCCAAGGTTGAATTTTTTTTATTATTAAGTTTTTTAATTAATAACTTATCTACATATTAACGAGAGCTCAACGTTAAGCACAGATATTTCCATATAAATTTGACATTCATATATATGACTAAGCTCTCATTTTGGTTATTTTGTGATAAGTAATGTTCAAAAATATGAAATAGTTTTTGAGATAACACCTTATCTCTCAAATAAGACCATCGTTATAAAATTTATAACATTTATAAAAGTATTCCAAATAGAACTTTTTGAAAAATTAAAAATTGCAAAATATTAAAATTGTTTTAAATATTGAATATTAATAGATAAATCTGATTTAATTTTCATTTTATTTTATTGATTGAATTATTTCCTGCTTTATATAACCAATATTTTATACAAAGTATCAAACTGATTTTTGTTGATTCTTTCATATAAAACGAATTGATTCAATTTTAATAAATCAATTTAACCAAAAATACTTGCCCTGATTTATATTTCGCGAATCAAATCACAAAACCAATAATTTAATCGAATCAAAATTGAATCAATTTAAATTAAAATAAATCACATCCTCACTTTATTCAATTTCAAACCATTGATTTAAAGTGATAATGAATTATTTTCCGAATCATAGAAAGAATAAATTTTAGTGCGAGGTTACTTAAAAAGAATTATATTTTTCGATATCTGGATACAGGATACTTCATATACAGGCAAAGTTTGAACAAAAATGAAGGGGTGTGAGAGTTAGAAATTACAAAAACTTCTCCATACTTTTTCAAAGTTTTATTTAAAAATTCTTACCGGATCGACAAGTGGCAGGAAATTCATTAAAAATATTAATTTACTGAATTTTTACTTTTCAACTTAACTTTTATTTAACATTGGTTTTTGTTCTACTGAAAGTTGACAACACTAATAAATATTCAATTGTTAAAATCATACGACATGTATTTATGTATGCAAGATAGCCATGATTAAATTATTTGAACTATTAACGGGAAGTTTAGTTTGGGAATTTAAACTCAGGTAAATTTTTTAATTTTAGTTTCCAAGAATTTGTTGTTTTTTCTAACAAATTAGAATAAATATATAGAGACCCTAGATTCAATACTCTACATCTGCAATTTTGGCCAAAATGATGGCAAAGTCTTTGTTTATATATATCTATGATATCAATTTGGAAGCAAAATATCCATTCTTTGCCACTTTTTTAAACATTTGACATTTTCTCATATCTACAAACAAATTTATTTTCAAATACAGTTTGTATTGTATAAGGTATGTATAAAATTTTTTTGAGAATATCTTTTTTCGCAAAATTTTTTGGCAACTAACTACCAAACTTTCTTTTAGGAGATGTGCATTAAAGTCCCTAGATTATAAATCTTAAGAAACCGCACTTAAAAATTGCAAAATAATAGCGGAACGCGAAAAAAGCGTTTATGGTAGAAAAAAATAATTAAAAAACCCAATCGGCGATTAACATTCTGCAAACGAATATAATGATGGAAAAGTTTTACTTTGGTTCCATGGCCATTTGTTGCTAATAATACATATTTTTTATAATTATCAAAACTACATATCTGCTAGTATTATCATAAAATTATATTAAAATTTTCAAAAGTTATAAGAAAAAAAAAACTTATAAGCAAGTGAAGCAGTTTTATTGCTCTCCTGAACAATTGTATTTTTGCAGATATAGAGTATTGAATCTAGGGTATATATAGAGTATTGAATATAGGGTAATTGATATATTAATAGAAATATAACAACTTTCAAAATATAAAATGATTAATATTTTCATAACCAAAAGTTAGTTTTTTTTAAACTCCCAAAAATATTTCCCGTTTTTTTTATCCATAATTTTATCGTGGCTATAATTTCGACCACACAATTTATATTTATGTCAAAATATTGAATATTGTTAAAAAATTTACCAAAAATTTGAAAAAAATTATATTTTTTAATTGGAAATAATAATTCCAAATACAAAAATAAAGAACTTATGGCCAAACAAACTTATCTAATAAAAAATATGGCAAGAAGACCAAATAAGAATTTCGCATCTATAGGTAGGTAAGTTTTTCGTTAAAAAAGTGAAATGTAAAGATTTTCTAGCCATAAAATTTAAATCTGACTAAAGTCTTCTACATCTATGGAGTCACTTTATGACCCTTTTTCGGATTAGGATCTTTTGGCGAATTTTATTTTGGTTGTAATTATTTTACCTATTAATGGATTTTATTAAGATTTATGTCATATGTGAACTTATTTAATAATAAGTTTATAAATGAATTACATATAAATATTTACTTTTTATATACAAGAATCAATGCTAATAAATTTTGATATTGATATCTTAAAACAAATAATAAAACCGTAGATAAATGGTGCTCAGCGAAGCCACTTAAGTGTTAATCATAAGGGACTAAAACCTCTAAGTCCAGCAGAAGATAGGCTAAACAGTACAACTGTAAAAATAGCTGCGTCGAATATAGCTATGTCTATTACATAGGAGAAATCCTCTAAGGTCAGCCAAAAGTCGAAAAATAATTAGTTCGCAAAAAAAAACTTATCTCCAACATTCTATATACATATAGGGTTTGGGATTTCCCGGACTTTTTTATTTCCCGGGAAACGGGAATGAAAAAAATTGAACAAAATTGTTAATGAAAACCACCTATATAAGTAATTTTTGTTAAAAAAAAAACACTATTTCAGTACAAATGCAGTCTGTGTAGTGAGAATTCAAAGTAAAAAATATCAGAATGTTGAACATTTGATTTCACATAAATTACTCGCAGCACTGCCAAATGAATTGCATGATTCCAGCAGGCACCTACTGGACTGTCGGAAACAAACCGTTTCATCACACTTGGCCCATTAGATATGGTGGCCACAATGTTATTTTCCAAAGACAAATAAAACTCTTCTAGTCTTATTTCTACAATTCTTCTTATTTCATCAGCATTACGTCTTCCTGATATATAAACCAACCCCAGGTTATAAAATGAATTATTCCGTTTATACATATGTTCAAATATCTCTTTTGTGATATTATTGTCCATTCATTTAAGATTATAGTAATTCTCCTATTGTTAGAAATATTGCTCGATATTTCTTTTTTTTTTGCAATGCCAGGTTTTTATTATAAAAACTTTCTCGAATAAACGAAGATCTAGTTATGGTGCGGATTGACTGCGGCCAATTTTGATACCATTTCAGGAAATGTTTGCCCTACCATAAGACCTTTAATGCCTATTCAGCTTACACTTTTTTCTTTGGGTACTTTGCTAATTTTAGCTGAAACGTTATTCTTGTTGTTGTTTTCTTCAAGAGAAGTTGCATGACCATCAATTTTTTATTTTTTGTGAACCAAATTTAGATGTCGGATAACTAAATTTAGATACCACCGTTAACCATTAGTCTTTTCTTTTCACATTTATTAATGAAAAAATTACTTAAAAAATTATTGACCCTTAATATAAAGGAGTATTTTAAATTTAAAGTCGACTTTATTTTTATCAAACGGTTTTGTTCATTTTGTGTATGAAAACCTTACAAAAATATTTATATTTTCAAATATTTTGATTGGTTGAAAATAAATTAACCAATCAGAATGCTCCAAAAATAAACCAAGTCAAGGTATACTGCCACCCAATATTTTAACTAAAGTCGACTTTACCTAAATTACACATTTGAAAAATTTAGATAGTAAGGGCGATTATTTGTAAGAAACAAAGCTTTTTTTTCATATTTCTTTTAAACATTTTACCAAGTTTTTAGGTTTTACTACTTAAATTTTGCATAAGTTATGCGAAAAATCTTTATTAGTTGAAATGCTCCTAACTACTTGGCAAAGATTTTATTTGTGTGTCAAATAAATGTATTCCCTTTTAAAAGATTTTAATAATGACATTTTTGTTTTGGTATTTAAAATGTTTTTTATGACTAAAATTAAAAAACCCTATTCGAAACAAAAACAATTTAAAAAATTTATTATTTTTAAAATTTCCCGTTTTCCCGGGAAAAACATATAATTTTCCCGGAAATTCCCGGCAAACTTTTCCCGGGAATTCCCGCCCGGGAATTCCCGAACCCCAAACCCTAGTTGAAATGCTCCTAATTACTTGGCAAAAATTTTATTTGTGTGTCAAATAAATGTATTCCCTTTTAAAAGATTTTAACAATGACATTTTTGTTTTGGTAATTTAAATGTTTTTTATGACTAAAATTGAAAAATCCTATTCGAAACAAAAACAATTTTAAAAAATTTAATATTTTTAAAATTTCCCGTTTTCCCGGGAAAAATATATTATTTTCCCGGGAATTCCCGGCAAACTTTTCCCGGGAATTCCCGAACCCCAAACACTAATACACACACAAAATAAATCAGTTGGAAATCCGTTAACACTACCATCAGTGGCGGCTCCAGCTCAAGTCTCTGGGGGGGAAATTTTGGAAAAAAAATTTTATTTTTTTTTAAATTTTCACAAAAAATATTTTTTAACCCCTTTTGATTTGGCCTTACACTACTTTTTGGAGGTTTTTGGACTCCGCAGCGCAAGGTATAAAAGGCAATATAGGTATAAAAGGCAATATAAAGTCCAACGGAAAATTATAAATTATATTTTTCATCAAAAACTTTAATATTTGATACGTATTTGACATCCAACAAGGATGGGTTGGTAATGCCCAAAAAAGTTTATATTAAATAACATATAAAATCAACAATTGAAATTTCCGCACTCTATTTGAATTGTATGAAACTTGCTATAACTTGGAATACTTTGTATAGCTAAAATTGGTGTTCAATGTGGGGAAAATTATCAAATTTGCTATAGACTTTCCGTACATATTTGGGTCTAACTTTTGTATTATTTTAGCTTCTGAAAGCGTGCCTGAAGTTGGTCTGCAACTCATTCTTTAATTTGATCATTTCTGATTTATTAAAAAAAATTTAAATTTTTGAGAATTTTTCTACAATTAATTAATTGTTTCTATCCTTTTATAATTGAAGCCATGATTGAGCCACGTGAATAGTTACTATTTTGAAATGAACTTTAACCATTTATCGTTATCAAAGGTCTAAAGCCATTTTATCTTAATACGCGGTTCGGGATACTGTATCGTGGCCTTTTAATATTTTTATATTAGTTCTTAGTTTTTTATCAATGACACTGTCAAATATCAGTTTGGTACTCCTTTTGGTTCCTGAGTTATAGTATAGTATTAAATAAAAAAAACAGTTCGATTTTTCAGCATTTGTATGAAAAAAGACCCAATAAGAGTGCCAGTATAAGATTTCGTAAAGGCAAAAATAAAGTAATGAGGAACAACATAAGCGTGTTCGTTTACTTAGTTACAAGTTACTACTTTTACTACAGCTGCAAAATTTCAATATAAAAAGTAAACAAAACTTTCCAATTGTAGTGAAAATAGTAAGAATTTCGACTAATCGAACACACCGCATATATTTTTTCATAAATTTTAAAGAATCCATTTTTCGATATACATATGGCGATTCAAATCGCGGATTTCATTAAATTAAACTTTGAAAATTTTACGAAAAACGTCGCCGGAGTCTGAAAAGTCCTCAAAATTTGATTGAGATGAGTACAAGGATTTAATTTAGAGATTACTTTTTAACAACAATACAAAAAGTTAATATTTCCTGAAAAGTTTTGAAATTATTTTCATTATTTTTATATTCACTTTATTTATTAGAAGCTGATTTTTTATACTTCAGTTATAAATTGAATGTTTCGCAGACCTCCTAGGATGCGATTAGGGACGCTCAGGGGTTCGTGATCAACATTTGGAAAACTTTGTATAATTAAATTTTCATATCGGTTTTGGTATAGCTGTGGGAATCAGATGTCGTTATTAACAAAAAGAATTACTGGCCAATTTTGCTTGACGCTACACCAACATTCCGTATTTTAAAGTTAAAACACTTTGCAGGTTAGGAGGAAGTGCAGGATCTTACGCTAGTCAATTACTCGCAGGCAATCAAAAATTGAGTATTTCAAAGAAGTTATTTCAGGAACATAACTATATACTCTACGATATCAACATGTATACTCAGGATTTCCGAAAGACAGACTGGAATAAGTTCAATACGATCCTTTGGAAAGACTTAAAAAAAACTCCACCATATCTTTCCAAATGAAATTTGGAGAATTTCAAGTGAAATTATTTGTAAATTCTATTTTTAATTTATCAAATTTGATCTTAAATCTGAACAAAAATAACGGTAATTAATTGTTTTCTTACAATATTGAGAAAATTTTAAGAAAATTCCGATTTTTTATTTCGAAATGAGAAAATTCTAAAATATAGTAGCATTTACCACTTCAAATTTAGAAAATTCCATTAGAAGTTCAGTACTGCAATTTTAATGAAAAAAATTCAAAATAAAATTTAGTCTTTTTCCCAAAAGCACCGTAAGTGGTTTTTAACATAGAAAAATTTTACTCGAACTTTAATTTTACTCAAATTTTAATTTAAATTATAAAAATTAACATTTTTTCAATTTTATATCAAAGACACAATCACAATATACAAAAACTGTGATTTTCCCCAAGAAAAATAATAGTCTTGTACATTAAATTTTCGTGAAAACAATCTCTACTCAGTTTTTACGTGAAATTCATTGTCGTGGAAAATTATCATTTTTTTTATATGGAGGAGTATAACAATTTTTTCACGTGAAATCCGAACAACTTACGGTGCTTTACTATCAAACAGTATTTTACTTTTAAAGTAGACTTTATATTTAAACGGCTTTGTTCATTTTGTGTATGAAAATCCTAAAGAAATATTTACATTTTCAAATATTTTAATTAGTTGAAAATAAATTAACCAATCAGAATGCTCCAAAAATAAACTAGTTCAAAGCATGCTGCCACCCAAAATTTTAACTAAAGTCAACAAAAATATACATTTGGAAAATTTAAATATTAAATGAAATTTCTTTTTGTCATTTGAAATTATTTCCCGCCCTCCTGGAGCCGCGCATGACTACCATTGTTTTACCTATAAAAGAAAATTTTTATTGTAATTACAGGAAAAGAGTCCTATAAATAAACTTTGGCTCTGATGACCAAAAATTCTAAACTTTACTATTAAGAGGTTATAACTGCTAGCAAAAATCTGTAACCCCAACCAATTTAAACAAAAGTGAAATTTTGTTATTTCATTTGGTATTGGTAACCATCTCTAAATGTTAAAATTTGGCATTTTCACTAATAAATTAGTTCCACTAACCAAATTTTTAAAATCTTTCTTTACTAACGCCACACACAGGAAAAAAAATTGCCAACCGAATTTCTAAGCCTATTTTGGTTGCTACAACCAATAAATTCGGTTGGTGAAACCATATTGGAATGTGATTCCTAAATATTTTGGTTATTGCAACTAAAATTCAGTTGTATAAACCGAATTTTGTTGTGATAACCAATATTCAGTTGCACCAACCTATTTTAGTGGATGTAAACGAATTTTAATTGGAAAATGGCGTATTTTTGTTTTCTACCAACTGATAGTCGCATGTACTGAATTAAAAAAAGCTGTATCAGTCGTGTAACAGATTTTTGGTTGTGATATCCAAATTAAAAACCACAGAAATTCATTCTAATAATATTGGTCACCATAGGCAAAGAAAAACAAACACAACCGAAATATTAAAGTGAATTTATTTCAATTGTCAAAAAATTAAAAATATAAAACAAAATTAACAAAGAAAACAAAACTGAAATAAATATAGTTAAAATCTTAAAAATACCTTAAAAATGTTTATCGTTTCGGCATTGCAGTAAAATAAAGGTAAAAATTTCAGTAAAAATTTATTATTTGCATGTACATATCGTCATATAAAATCAAAAAAGCCGTAAGTTACAACAAATTCAAAATCGACTTTTTGATCGAGTATGATGCACAGTGTCAAAATACATATTCCTGCAAAATTTTACACGACGATTTATTATTAAAATTTTAAACAGCCCCAAGTGTAAGCGCAAGCAATTTTAAAAAGTTTTTTGCTTCTCCTGTAAAATTTTTTAAATGTAACTTACAGCTACATTCAGAATTCTGAGATTGAAATTGGATTGGAAAAATATCAATAAAAATTAAAAAAAAATCACCAAGAATAAAAAAGTCACCAAATTAAAAATACCAATTTTGGCGCTTTTTCAATTTGGCGATTTTTTAAACATATGCGTTGTTTTCTTTTATAGCGATTTTTTAAATTTTAGTAATTTTTCTCAATTTTGGTGATTTTATTCAGTAAATATAAATAAATATGCTATAATAAATATAAATAATTTATATATAATAATATATAATATAAATATATAAAAAAGTAAAAATAACAGAAATGGTGTTTTATTTAATTTGATTGGGATTTATAAAAAAATTCGGTTGGATCTACTGAAAGTTAAATTCGATCGGGTAGTACTAAATTGATTCGGTTGTACCAACTATTTTACATTGTTCTAGCATAATAGATACAACTGTAAATGTCGATAGCTGCAACCGAATTATGTGATAGTACATGGGACTACCAAAATTCGGTTGGCAACAAATTCGGTTGTCACAATGAATTTGTTCTGTGTGTGTAGATATTTTATGAACTGGAAGTAGAAGTTTTAATACGTGTTTTAGCATAGGTTTGCCAAGTTGTTCCAAAAAGTACCAAACAATTCGCAAATTTAATACGTGTAAAAATCATTTAAAAATTAAATATTTTCATAGGAAACACAATTGAGATTTCCTTTTTTTTATTTAAAGTTAAATTATAACAAACAACAAAGGGAAAAAACAAATGGATATTTCAAATTTTATTACTTAAATATATTCTGCGCTTGTATTTTCCTTATTTTGAGCATTTTTAAGCAGTTTTTGAGTTTTTTAATATAAGCTCAGCTGATACTAAACTGATACTAAATAGTTGCTCAGGTAATACTAAATTTTAGCGCCCTATATCGGTGAGTAGTTTAAGTTTTGATTTCCCATCTCTATGATTAATAGTCTCTGTAACAATGTTTCCTAATCTGACAGGGTTAATATAGAAGAAGTGCTTAAAGGGCAGTTTTGTAGTCAGAACTAGCATCTTTGAAAATTTCTTATTAAGAAATATGTATTTAAGAAAAACAAAATTTCTTACTTAAAAATATATAAGAAAAAATGAACCTTTGTTCTGACTATGAAACTGGCCCTAATTATTACAACTTTTGAATAAAAAAAAGCAATTTACAAGAAGCATGACCTGACATTGGAAAGGTTTTCAATACGAAAAATTTGGAAACAAAACCTTTAAATTGAAAAAAAAAACTATCCCGATTTTAATAAAATTCGGATATGTGATAGAGTTCTTCGGAAAAATTTCAAAATATCCAAATCTCAATAAAACCTTCTATTATTATACGGTAATGAGTTTTGTAAGAAGTTAAGGAACGTAACCTCCTAATTTTCTATTATAAAACGTATTGTTTTAGCAAGGACATGTCGATTGAGGTAAATCCCTACAAAACCACTCCTACCACTACTCATTAAACCTAAACAGAGAGAGTTTTTCTCGACGAGTTTTAATGAAATTTTTATTTATTTTATTTATTTATTTATTTATTTCAATGTCAGCTGTAAGCCTAAAAGGCCAAATAGCTGCAGATAAACTCAAAATATGACAACTAAATAGATTTCAGTATTCATTTACATTCATTCATTTACATAGTATATATATATATGTATATATAAAATTTAGTTCTACTATATGTCTACTTAACTAAGTATTTTCCCCCCAAATTACTCTCTATACAGACACAACAACAATACAAGAAAAGATGATCCGCAACAAAACCATCATAAAAAATTTTAAAAATTTAAAGATTGGTTCTAAATATATTTGCAAACTGAGAAACCGTTTGTGAAAATGTCCTTTCGGAATATGGAATTACATCATTCCACAGTCTACCCACATTCATAACAAAAGATTTTTGCATAACAAGTGTTGAGTGTGCGGGGTAAATTAATAAATTGATTCTGATGGAATTACCAAACACAAATCTCTCCGCCAAGTACGAAGGGCAATTATACTTCATGATTTTGTAAAATAAAATAATGTGACGGAAGCTGATAAAGTCCTCAAAATCGTACCCCAATAATTGTATACGAAAACCAGATACATGGTCCCTAACTCTTAAATTAAAAATGTACCTTATTACCCTATTGAAGCACAATTTAAGAGCGTCTACATTACCCTGTGAGGTGCAGCTATACATTTCCAACCCATATAAAAACAAGGGCAAACATAATGCCATTCCCACTCGTCGTCTAACCGTGAGTGGCAAGTAAGTACTCATATTATACAATTTCCTTAAAGTCCATGATACCCTTGACACAATTGAATTTATGTGACGATTAAAACTTAATTTATTGTCTATATAAAAGCCTAGCGATTTGTAATCGTTTACCATCTCAATCCTTTCGCCATTCAAAAAAACATCTAGGTGGCAATTATCATTTCCAAAAAATTCCATATGTTTGCATTTCGTGGGATTAAGATCCAAAAAATTTTGCTTTGACCATTCAAAAACATTTTTCAATTCAGAATTAATCTGCCTTTCAAACAATGCTAAGTTCCCATATTCTGAGCATCCCAACAATTGGATGTCATCTACATAAGTGTAACACTTGAAAATAGAAAAAATACGAAATATATCATTTACGTATAACAAAAATAAAAGTGGTCCCAATATGGATCCTTGCGGGACACCCCTATAAATATCCAATAAATCCGAACACTGACCTCCTACTTTAACAAACTGACAACGATTGCTTAGAAAAGACAATAAAAGCCTACTGGACATCGAACTGAAATTATATTGCTCAACCAACTTCCTAGCTAGCAAATCATGACTCAAAGAGTCAAACGCCTTGCGAAAATCTAAAAAGATCAACACACTCACTAAATGCTTATCGAGTTGCATTCTTATGGACTCCACGATATCAAGTATTAAAGTGGATGTGTTATACCCCTTCCGAAATCCAGATTGGAACGGGCTGATCGCACGAGTCTCATCCAAATAGAACTGAATCTGATCTTTTAAAAGAATTTCGAAAATTTTTGAACAACAAGGTAGAATTGTAATGGGGTGATAGTCCTCAACGGAACTTGGATATTTTACCTTAGGTATGGGTACCACTCTACCAACTTTCCAGTCCTTAGGAAAAATTGATCTTGTTATGCATGAATTAATTATATATGTGAGATATGGAAGTATTTCAGTGAAAATTGCCTTTAGAAATTTCAAAGCCACACTGTCTGATCCCAGCCTTGATATAGCATTGAATACATCGTGATCATTGATATTCCTAAATGAAAAGCCGTTACCATTATCATACAGGTTCTCATCAAAAGAGATCGTTGATGCTGAAATTGGAGGCATCCTTGAATACTCATTAAAATCATTTGGATCAATAACCGATTGAGTTTGATCGCCACCAACCGCACCAACTGATCTTAATCTCTTCCAGATCTGTTTATGATTACAGTTAGAAAAAAAATTTATACACGATCTTCTCCTTATTTTCCGAATGACAGACTCACTTTATTTCTGCATGTGCAGAATATCCTAATAGTGCCTTCTGACCTATTCTCGCGCATAGCACGAAAAGCCAAATCTCTATTTACCATCGCCGCCCTTATCTCATGATGATTCATCCAATCATTAAAATTCCGCTTTTTAATCCTACGCAATGGAACATTGTCATGAAATAAATTGAGAATTGTAGAATTAAAAAAAGATACTTGAGCATCAGGCTGGGAATTCTCATATATTGGTGAAAAATCAATAGAATGTAACTGAGAGATGCATTGTGTAAGGTCCAAAGACCTATAATCCCTATAAAAAATATCCTCAGTTTCAGCATTAATTGGTATACTGTAAGAAATACATATCATAGCATGATTAGAATTCAATGCTGGTAGCTGAAATTGTCCTTTACACTTCACGTTTTCAATGTTTGATACAAAAAAGTAATCAATAAGAGACGTGCTACGCCTATCATCACAATAATGCGTAGGCTGAGAATTATGAACGACAGAGAGGGATGAGCGGTTGCAAACACCACGAACTTCATTCCCTCTGGAAAAAATATCAACATCAAAATCCCCCATTATAATTATATTCTCATATCGCGAAGCTATGTCGCAAAGCTCATCTTCAAAAACGTTAAAATTTCGATGAGGTAAGTATACAACATCAATTAAAATTGATTGACCATTACCAAGCGTCACCTCCACAAAAAGACTTTCACTAACCATCTCATTCATCCGGTCATAAATCAACCGAGTCTTAAACTTGTCGGATATATATAGACATACACCACCTCCCCTTCGTATCACTCGGTCCTTGCGATAAATATTAAAACCTCGTATATGCATCTCCCGATCTGTTACAGAATCTTTGAGCCATGTTTCAGATACCCCAATAACATCCATTATACTATTCTCGAATAAATTTCTAACCTCATCAAATTTGGTTGATCCTAGGCTAGGCGCAAGACTTTGTGCATTGATATGGGCAATCTTCATTCCAGAACCATTTAAAACCGTGTTAAACATATTATTGTTGCCGATCACCGGACCCAAATTGTCAATCATCATCTAAACATAATACTATATTACCTTCGTTCGTTGTGTCAGCATAGAGAGAATTGTAAGCCCAATAAATACTTAAACCAAACTTAAAATGCAAATATATACAAATCATCGATAACTATAATCTTTGTACGTTCTTAATTTGCTATCCGCAAAAATATTTAAGAAAATTATCAGTTATGTACCTCAATATGGATTTCTTTAATTTCCAATGTTAAAAACACTATAATTACTAGGCCAACCAATATTAAAACCAGATGCAAACAATGTATCACGGGAGCCAAAATACTAAAAATGATTAATTTTAATTTAAGTAGCGATACTTGCCACTTCTCTAATTTTTATTTGTAGAAATTGGAAAATTCAAAAAATTAGTCAAAGTTTGAAAATTACAGAGGTAGCTTTCTAAAGTTGCCTACACACGAAGGAAAATTCGCCAGAAAATGCCAATTTTCTGACGAATGTTCCCTTGTGTGTAACAATGTGTCGTGTTGAAATTCGTGTTATCAAAATTTTTTGATACTTTGTGTTTCTAAACTCGAATGTTCCATCGTGTGTATCGACGTTTACTGTTTTTAATGTGTTAGTTCATTGAAAGCAGTCGTACTGTGAGGTGCCTTTGTAATTGCGCATTAAGAAAAATAAATGGCGACAATTACAAATAATGAAAACTGCATTAATTTTATAAATGAATATAAAAATTTTCGACAATTATGGGACTTAAAATGTGATAGATAAAAAAATAAAACTAAAAAAAAACAGCAGCATATGAAAAATTAACAATTAACAAATTAATTAATTTGATTTTCTTCCGCGCATATTTGATGTGATCAGTTCGACAATTAAACAGAACTGATGTTTCGTTTGAGGTTTTGTTTGTATGTGGCATCGTCTGTATTAGAAAAAATGTAAGAAAAATTAAACACATGTTCTGAGACGAATGTTCCCCCGTGTGTTGGCAGCATAATAAACGTTCATTGGTTGCCCTAGTTTACCTCTCATTGCTATTAAGTGTATTGATATAAAAGAGGAAATTAATTTATTTATGCTCTTTTAAGGTTTATTTAACAAAATTTTCTGAATTCATTTATATATTTTAGTTTTATTTGTGTTCTTTTTTTATGTTTTTTTCTAATATTTTTGTAAATTTCATTTATAATATCTATTCTACAATACTTTAAATATTTTCTTGCTTTCTTTTGTGTATTTCTTCAATCTTTTCTTAACAAAATAAATAAAAAAAATTCTTAAAATTGATGAAAAAGCTTCATATATTTTATGAAGCTTCTTAGTTGCGTATATGATACTTTTAATAAATAATAGCAAATTTTTAACAACATTTTATGCATAATAACAGTAATTCAATGAAAATTTTCAATGCACTAGTTCCAGTGAAACTTTATTGGTTTTATTCAAAAACTCATAATTTCTTGCAGATAATTCTCTCAGTGTAGGTTAACGGCAATGAGTTTTTTTTTTCTTTAAATATTTTTTATATTGTGTATTAAATTAAAATTAACAAATTTTTTATACTACTTACATTTACATTTAACCAAAAACTAGTAGTTTCTGAAAATTGCTTGTATTTACTTGTCAAATTCAATACAAATTTTTAATCAATAACTTTGTTAAAAGTTTTTAAAAACGCCAGTTATTTTCGAATTAAAAAAATATTAAAACTCTAGAAAATATGCAATCATATTCAATTTGTCTACAATTTTTTTTTTATAAAAATATGACTCTAAATTTGATATATTTTTTTTAATGTTTTACAATTAGCAATTTTTTTAATGTAAAATTTTTCTACGGTATGAAGAGTTTCTTTGGAAAAAGCTTAGAATTTGAGAATGTTCTACACCACTTAAATGAAACCAAATATTTAAGTGAAATTTTGTTCGGAGATTTTAAGGTGTCTGAGCATTACTTGCGGATAAAATAATCATCCTAAGACCATTAGGTTTACAAAATTATTTAAGAAATACAATTGAGAGGTTTTAATAGTAGTGTACTTAAGTTGAAAAAAAAAATCGTAGTGCTCATTTTAAAGGCCAATTTTATAGCACTATTCTTTTTTAAATATATCTTAAGTAAGTAATTTCGTTTAAAATCGATCTTTGTTCTGACAATAAAGCTGGCCCTAAATATTAATTTTTCAGTAAAATGCCTCAAAACATTTGTTTAATTCCAAAAAATGGTTAATGGTTTCATATTAATTCTGTAAAAAAGCTCATTACAAAAAATTTTTGAGAATTATCTCTTAAAAAATTTAGGTTTCATGAACAAAAGGAATTCTTGAATCCAACAATCTAGACAAAATCTCAAAATTAAAAATGTTTGAAATTCTAAAATGTCTGTTCACAAAATTAATCATATTTTCCATTATAGCATTATTTGCAAAAAAAAAATTTTTTTTGGTCCTCAAGGGGGGCTTTAGCCCCCATAGCCCCCCTTGTATCCGCGCCTGCCTCAGACCTTCTGAAATCATAACTATATGAGGGTGTTTACCTTTACATATGAAGCCTCTTTCTGAGCGTTCTTTTATGACTCATAAAAGACACCTTGTGAGGGGAAATTTCCCTCTTTTTTATGAGCCTTTTCTAAATATTTAGAGAGCGTAGTTTAAAAGGTACTATTTTGCAGTGAAAAAGACTCTTTTTTTTGTATATTTCTGAGGTTTTCTAGCCTCATATATGAGTCTCTTTTGAATTCTTACTGACCCTTTTGCGCAGGATTTTGAACTCTTTCTGGATGGTCCAAAAATTGCTATATTGTCCCTTTTTGCGAATTAAAATAGAATTTAATATTTTTTTTTTAATTTTATTTAATAATTGTAGTTTTAACAACAAAATTGCACAAAATGAGAATTTGCAAAATTAGCATTAAAGTAGTAAAAACAGTAATATACAATAACAAGTTAAGTGTAATAGAATTAACAAAATAATAAATATTGAAAAACAGCCCGTGAACATTTGTATTTTCGGAGTAAATTATGACTCAAATTTTTGAGTCCTTTTTGAGTCATTCATGAACCATTTTTGAGTACTTTTTGAGCCTTATTTGAGCAAACCTTTGTACTACCAATTCTGTGAGGTCTAAAATAATTTAAAACAGCAACATGCATTTATTTAATTTGATAATAGTGAAATACAACACAACACGTTAAAGAATTAAAACACTTATAATGACAAAAGATATAATTAAACACTAAAAAAATCTAATTTTCTTCATCCACCTTATCGGAACCTTTCACCACTCGGAGAACATATCCAGGTTCAACAACTTCATCTTATTGATGTACATATATTTTCTTGAATATTTGTTGAGTTTTTTCAATGAAAAAATCTTCTTAAAAACAGTGTAATTGTACCACGAACTTTTGATATTTTATATACATATATTTTTAGCGAATTTTGGAATGAATTGCAAAGAAAAATTTTAAGAAACTTTCAAATTTGTTTGACTTGGAAATAAATAAATGAAAATTTAAAAAAAGAAGTTATGCTCAAATATTGTTCATATTTATGAGCCTTTTTAGAGTGCTATTAAAAGGTTCTAAAAATATACATTTTTGATTCATTTTTGACTCGTATTTAAGAACCTTCGGAAAACACTCAAAACAAAGTGTTATTTTGGAGCGTGTCATTTTAAATTTCCTTTTGTAAAAAATGTCCCTCTTATTTATGAGCCACCTTTTATGAATGTTCAAAAATGAGCCAGAAATAAGTGTATTTTCAGAGTTTAGATTTTGAAAGGCTCATAAAAAAGACACAAATATGTATCACTTAGGACCCATAGTTATGAGCGTTCAGAAATTGCTCATATTTTGGACTCCAATAAGAGTCATAATTTATGAGCACTCAAAAAATTGTTGGCTGGGATTTTTTTAAGAATTTGAATATGTTTATGAGGAGTTTACTGGTGCTTCAACCGTACTTTGTTTTGATTTAAAATATTTTACCCTGTCTTTGGATGTTTGAAACGATTTAATTGTCGTATTTTTAAATTCTTCTTCGCCAATGTTGAATTTTGATGCAAAAGCAGCTAAATTATACAATTTTATTGAATATTACGATTTAGCTATTAACATACATTTTGCTTACATCTTATAATTGATGTTATATTCAATAAATGCACTGGATAATTTTGCTCCATACTGTTCTAACAAATTCTTTATGGTCTGAAATCTTAAAATTTGTTATTTCTTTTTCCTCTAAAAGTAAGATCAAAATTATGATAAAAAGTATTAAAAATTGGGTAATAAAAAAATAAATTATATCAATTTAGTATCTTTCAGTTTTGTCGCAATTGGAACGCGATTATGTATTTCAGATATGTTGCTTATAACGGGCTATGCATTGTATAGGAAGATCAGCGATTACAAATACATACAAATTTTGAATAATGTTAAAAGTTTTGGCTAAAAAAAATTTAATTTTCCATTGTATATTTTCGCATCTTTGTTAGTATCATCGTTAAAATGATGCTATTTAGGTCTCGTTTTTCTTACGAAATCGGCTCTGATCTGAATCTAGTATCTAAGAATCACTACCCAGCCAGCAAATTCGGAGCGCTCATATATAAGATTCTTAAATAGCTCATAGAAATGATTATTGTTTTTTGAAAACACTCTTTATTTGGCAGAAAATATGAACCCTCAAAAAACAATCCAAAAAGTTGTCTCCACAATCTAAAAAGCTGTCTCAAAATGAGGGTTCATTTTTCAAACTCAAAAAAGATTCCAAAATTATTTAAATTTATGAGGAAAATTTCGATTTTATACGTTCTTTTTTCTGAGTCATTTCTGATTACACAGGGGGCTCTTTTGGACGGACCACTTTCATAGGAAAAGTGAAAAAATGTTTTTGTTTTTGGAGCTCATTTCTGAGTCATTAATGATCATCTTTGTTTGCTGGGTAAGAGAATTATGTCAGTAAAATGAACTGCAATTGCAGTGGAAAAAGCATTTAAAATTAACTTTTAACTGCATTTATTTTAACTCAAATAGAGGTTTAAAAGAACTAGAATTCTAGTAAATTTAAATGCAATCGCAGCCCTATGGGGAATGAGGAGTCAATTGCCCTCCAAGGAGCTATCCCGTGACTGGTAAACCGAAGGCATATTACTAAATCAGTACAAATATGAACAAAATTAATTTTCTAAGTATTTTCCGATCCGTTATTTTCACTGTTGCTTTTAAAAACTTGACCGATACCGAAATAAAACACAAAATTCGCAGCATATTTTTAAAAATATATTTTTTTGTTGTGAATTTTGTTTATTTTTTTTATTTTACTATTTTATTTAATTTGAACTTATTTTTTATGATTTGCTTATTTCAGCTCTTATTTTAATATCTATAATTTTTTGCTAAGAAATTGTAAGTTTTGTATTTTTAACGATTTTTAATATTAAAGTTGTTTTAATTTTAACAATTGGTATTTCATTTAACTTTTCTTTTTAACTTAAGGCGAATTTTTTTAAAAACTAGTCAACTGCCATTAAAGGACCTATCCCATGACCGGTCAATCGGGGGCATATTCAAGGCATGTCCACTATATTTGTGTGTGTGTTAATAATATTTTCTTTTCTATTTTTTTCTTTCCCATTGTTTTTTATTTGCTTGTAGTGTTTGTTTTTTCTTTTTCTTTTTTATTTGAACAGAAACGAAAAATATATAACTTTACCATCGTCCAGTCATCACGCATAAGCAACATTAGCTCAGACGGTAGAGCGTTTGCCTTACAAGCAGAAGGTTGTGTTATCGAGCCCTTCTTCGACGCCAAGTAGATTATTTTTAATTCTTAATTTTTTATTAGTTTATTTGAAAAGCTATTTTTAGACACACCACCTTACTGTCACAAAGTGTCTAAACTGTGGCAATTTGTTACAGTTTGGACACTGCCCTGCCCCCTTGGGACCTATCCTGCGTGTCACTTTGGACCGGTCCCTTTCCCCGTAGGGAGTGTACACTTTTTTAACTGCAGTCGCAGATAATTTTACTGACATAATTCTCTGAATATAAGTATGTTAAATATTTATAATTCACATAACTAACATTGGCAGATAATAAATATGGCAAACTCTAGAATTTACTGCCATAAATTAAGTAAATTTTTATTTAAAAGATCGAAAAATGCTAACAATTTTTTTCTTTTCTTTCTCAAGTCCAGTAAAAATTACTCACCCGAGTAAAAAAAATTATATATAATAATATATGGCATATATTACAATATATAATTAGACATGTGGTTATGTATATCCATATATAATTATATATGAGGTTTTTTCCGAAAAATTTTACTTATATTATGCCATATATAATTTCATCTAATTAGATATCGGCCTTCATAATATTAGATATGGCATATATAATTATATATTACATAACATGGTTGATCTTATTGCATATATAGTTATATATAGAACTATATCTTAATATATATGGTGGCATTTTAGCAATATATAATTATATATGGTATCATTTAAACAATATATAATTATATATGGTGACAGTTAAACTAGATATTATCATATATGGTGCCATTTAAACAATATATGGTCATATATGGTACCTCATAAACCAAATCTTTAATTCAGTTCCAGATATGATAATATATGGTACTATATATAGTGCGATATATATTTATATATGGTGTTATTTAAGCTATATATTATCATATATGGTGCCATTCAAATCATATATTATCATATATGGTGCCATTCAAACCATATATTATCATATATGGTACCATTTAAACCATATATTTTCATATATGGTGCAATTTCAACAATATATGCCCATATATGGTACCTCATGAACAATATTTTTAATACAGTTCCACATATGAAAATATATGCTACCATATATAGTGCCATATATATTTATATATGGTGTTATTAAAGCAATATATTACCATATATGGTGCCATTTAAACCATATATTGTCATATATGGTGCTATTTCAACAATATATGCTCATATATGGTACCTGATGAACGACATTTTTAATACAGATGCAGATATGATAATATATGCTACCATATATAGTCCCATATATATTGATATATGGTGTCATTTAAACAATATTAATATATAGACATATATGGTATCATTTAAACAATATATTGTCATATATGGCACAATTTAAACAATATATGGTCAAATTTGGTACCACATCAACATTTTGAATACAATTCCATATATGGTTTAATTTGAATAATGTAAAACTGTATGGCGCTATAAAAAATATTATCAGATATGTTACTTCATTAACATTATTTATAATACAGTGTCATATATTGTAATATATGTATATCATTCAATATATATTGATGAATGGTAATGGTACAATAATTCCAATATCAGTTGAGATACAATTTGTGGGTCCATATCAACAATTTGTTCACGTACATTTAACATATATATTTGTACATTTAAGTTATAATTTATAAACACTTTATAAAGTTAAATAGTTCCATAAACCTCGTCTAACTGTATAGAATGTTTATGAATATACGATTTAACATATAATAATTAGAACTACAAATTGGTGCCATTATCTAAAATTTAATTTAATGTTAACTTATAATAAAATAAAAATGTATTTCCTAAAAATAAAAATATAGTGTTAATTAATGTTAATATACAATAGGTTTAAGTTTAACATCCCAGACAGAAAAATATAATCGGCACAATGCTGGCAAACCGTTGGCGATCGTCGGTTATGGCAGAATCTTGCATTAACTATCTTGGCAAAAAAATAGATTTCAAAAAACATTTTTGAAAAAATTGAGAAAACTTTTTTTAATATTTGCTTTTAAAAACATAAAATTTAACCCAGTCCACCAGATTGTCAGCCAAGACCTCTACACTCTAATCTAGCGAGACTTGTTATAGATGTGTGATAGCTACAAATTAAATGAATGATAAAAGCATTTCGAGCTAACTTATAAGCATCGAAAAAAGGTATTCCAGAAATTATTAAATGTATTTTAGAAAATTTTAATTGTATATCACAAAATATTATTTGCACTTCAGAAACTACAATATTACGCAAATTTAATTATTTATTTATTTAGTTGTGTCCAGAAATAATGAATTCTATTTCAGAATTTCATAGCTAATAGAGAAAAATTTATCAAATACATTTCATAATTTCGGAAATACGATTGATAATTTCTGAAATACAGTTTGATAATTTCTGAAATATAGTTGTGAATTTCGGAAATACAATTAATAATTTCTGAAACACAATTGATAAAACTGAACTTCAATTGACTAGTTCTGAAATACAATTCATAAATGTGAAAAATAATTGATGAGTTCTGAAACACAATTGATACAACTGAAATTCAATTGATTATTTCTGAAATACAATTGATAAATCTTAAAACAATTAATACAATTGGAAATGGTGTAGAGCGTCAAAAAGATGTAAATAAAATTATTTTATTCAAAGATTTCAATTTAATAAAAAAATAAATATATAATTTTATAAAAAAATTTATAGAAAAAAAAATTTTAGTTTTATAAAAAGAAATTCATTTTGTAAAAGAAATGCATATTGAACTCGTTACCTTCTGAGTTTAAACCTTGTTTTAACAAAATATTGTAATTTTTATACAATTAGTGCTCTGCCAGTCTATTATTTTTTGAACAGTTGGCAATATATGTCTGGGATCTTATTTAATCCCAAATAAATGGATATCTTACGTAGTACCCAAATATAATGCGGCATCTAATTTTATCTGTCATTTTTATGGATACTTTTAGATGTCAATCCCCAAATATATTGCTGTTTCTAATTCGATCTGCCATTTTAATACCGAAATAAATTGCTGGATCTAATTCGATCTGCCATTTTTCTGATAAATTTAGATCCAAGTTTATCCCCAAATATATTGCTGGATCTAATTTGATCTGCCATTTTTCAGATCAATTTATATCTAAGTTTATCCACAAATATATTGCTGGATCTAATTCGATGTGCCATTTTTCGGATCAAATTAGATCTAAGTTTATCCCCAAATATATAGCTAGATCTAATTCGATCTGCCACTTTTTCGGATCAAATTAGATATACGTTTATCCACAAATATATTGCCGGATCTAATTTGATCTGCCAAAATTGAGATCAAATTAGATCTAAGTTTATCCCCAAATATATAGCTGGATCTAATTGGATCCGCCATTTTTCGGATCAAATTAGATCTAAAAATATCCGCAAATATATAGCTGGATCCGCCAATTTTCGGATCAAAATAGATCTAGGTTTATCCCCAAAGATATCACTGGACCTCCCAATTTGGAGATATAACTTGATCTTAGTTTATCCCCATATATACAATTGGATCTAATACGATATGATTGGATACACCCAATTTTGAGATCTAATTGGATCAGCTAGATATTACAGCAGATCTTAAACAATATCAAATTGGATATGATTAGATATTGCGCGAGATCAATTTTTTTTACTCGGGCAGTAACGAACTTACAGAGAATAACACAAATCTACTATCAATAAGAAAATTTTGTATTAAATTTGCAACGAGTTGCAATAGTTGAAAATCTATTGAAAAGGATTACCGCGTTTCAGTATGAAAACTAAAATGTGATTAACTACTTTTATTTACTCACCAAAATTTCATACAATTCCATTGATTTTTCTAAGTTTTCTTCAAAGGTTTTAAATTCCATCATCAAGTTTAGTGGTTTTTTAGGAAGTACGGCAATATTTGAATTATTTTGTGTCTGTTTCCTCATTGCTGTTATTTCTGTCAATATCCTAATATCCAATTTTTTGATTTTCTTCTTTTAAAATATGAATTTCTTGTTTTAATTCTAGCGAAAACAAGAATTACATTTCAGTAATTAAGACTATTAAAAAAATTTTTTAAACAATTACTCATGCACTTATTTTATTCCAACGCCGTTTTCAATAAACTAAAAATGGATGACAGCAACTCTAAAAAAAATCGTATGTGATTTTATTCATTCGTGAAAAACACTTTTGTATAGCGTTATTATTGACATTTACCATTATCATTCCTAGGTGGTTGCAATTGCGTCACGGAGGTGTGTTCCTCAGATGAATTTTGAAGAAAATATTCCGTAAAATTATTCATGATGTTTATAATGTTATCTTCTCCTCTATATGGATTATACACTCAAAATAGTTTGTATTTTAAATTAACTGAAAATGTAATTTAAAATAAATGAAAAATCACTTGAAAACCGGTCTACTAACTTTTCATTTAAGTCAAAGGAAATGTTCAATTATTTTTAAATGTTAATAAATTAACTACAAAATCTTAAAAAAAATAATGGTTTTTCATTTATTTCGTTTTTTAACTTTCGAAAAATATACTACGAAATCCGTAAGAATAAATGACATTTGGTTTATTTAGTTTTTATAACTGATCTAGAACTCTAAAAGATTTTCTTTTTTAACAAAACATTTTAAATGAAAATGTTAACCGTAGCAGAAAATCCGTATTTGTATGTAATTTACTTTTTAAATAAACGACAACAACAGTTAAAAAATATATTTCTTTTTATTTTAACTGTATAATCATTTAAATATAAATGCATAGATAATTTTTTAAATAAACTACAGTCAGTTACTGTAATAACCCAATAAGCACATAGGTTTTAAAAATTCAAGTGCTTTAAATTTTGTTTGAATTAAAGTAGATTTCAAATCCTAGCACTTGTTTATTTAACAAAAATATTTCAAACTTGAATTTTTGTTTCCCTTTTGCTGGAGTATGCTATTGAAATAAAATGTAATGAAAGTTGTATTCAAGCCTTGAAACTGGAAAACAGGGCTGGAATTGAACTATATTTCAACTTGAATTCCAGTGAAATTGTTTATAGGGAATATTTTCAGTGTAGGGAATATAATATAATTAAATGCATTTTTTTTTTAATAATATAACCTTATTTGAAATTTGATCAATCTTATGTACACTGACGTTTTCATCTTAAATTAATTGATCACAGCATTTAATTTCAAGAAGCCTAGATTCTATTAAAATTTCAAAAAAATTTGATAAACCTAAAAGTTTCTGGGAATGTACATACATTTGGATATTTCTTGTTGTAAAACAAATTATTTGAGAAGTCTTTGAATCAGTTGTATAAAAGTTGTCGGGATATTTAATTGAATATAACCAAAGAGTATACATAATAAAGAGATTGGGGGACTCTCTATCACTGAGAAAGCATTTGTTCTATTATGTGGCTTGGAACAGGAACATACTCAAACCAATATCACCCAGCAAACATGGCAATACGAAGAAGATTCTCCGAACATATCGCCAGGAAGAAAACATTTATTGCCGGCAATATCAATTTCTTATTCCGGAAGTTTCCTCCGTCGGAAACTACTGTTACACTAAAACAACACTTCCAGACAATATGAAAGCAATAACTCATATGGAAGATAAAAAAACGATTTAATTTTTTCATTATTAAATTTAAGCGTGAAAAACAATATCTGCATACATAATCCATTGACCAACTTATAAATTATCTTGATTTCATCTTAGCTGATTTTTCACGCGCAATTAATCTTAACTTTTCACTAGTTTATTTCCTATATATCTTTTGATTCTTTTTGTACAAATTTAGTTTTAATTTTTTCCAAATTGATAAAAGATTTCAAACAAATTTGCTTTATCTTCCAAATGATACAAAGGTGATATTGCCGCAATATTGTCATAAAAATTTATGACAAAAGATAAAATTTTCCAAATATCGCCGAATTATCTTCCAAGTGATAAAGGAAGACAATTTCAAAGTAAATACTACTTGATTATTTTCATTCAAATGACAAATAGAAGATATCGCTTTAATATCTTCTTGGAAGGTATCTTTTAAATGTTTGCAGGGTTATTATGTGCGCTCTTTGTATGACTCAAAACATCGAATGTAACCAGGGATGGAAAATAATAATTTAGTTATAAAAATCAAGAATGGAACTATACTATGGAATTATACTATTCCAACAGTATTATAGCCCTAGATTATGAATTTTAAAAAACCATACGTAAAAAATTGCAAAATAATATCGGAATGCGAAAAAAGGCTTTATGGTACAAAAAATTAATTAAAAAACTTAATCAGCGATTTACATTCTGCAAACAAATATATTGATGAAAAAATTTTTCCTTTTTGCAAATTTTATTTTTCGCGATTTTTTTTTTTTGCAACTAGCCACCAAACTTTGTTGTATGAAATGTATATTATAGTCCCTAGATTATAAATTAAA
The DNA here is from genome assembly GCA_949987735.1 of Leucophora obtusa. NCBI lineage: Eukaryota > Metazoa > Arthropoda > Insecta > Diptera > Anthomyiidae > Leucophora > Leucophora obtusa. Next base: position 75,807,759 of record OX465296.1, read on the forward strand.
AAGAAACGTACTTAAAAAATTGCAAAATAAAAGCGGAACGCGAAAAAAGACTTTGTGGTACAAAAAATTAATTAGGAAACGTAATCAGCGATTTCGATTCTGCAAATAAATATATTGATGCAAAAATTTTCCTTTTTCCAAATTTTATTTTTCGCGATTTTTTTTGCAACTAGCCACTAAACTTCGTTGTATGAAATGTGTATTATAGCCCCTAGATTATAAATTTAAAAAAACGCACGTAAAGAATTGCAAAATATAGCGGAATTTGAAAAAAGACTTTATGGTACAAAAATTTAATCCCTAGGTTATATATTTAAAAAAACCGCACTTAAAAAGTTCCAAAATAACGGCGGAATTCGAAAAAGGCTTTATGGTACAGAAAATGAATTAAAAGAGGTAATCAGCGATCGACATTCTGCAAACGAATATATTGTTGCAAAAATTTCGCTTTTTGCAAATGTTTTTTTCGCAATTTGTGCTAATATTTGCTAATATCTAAATATTTAATTTTAATTTTTTTTAACGAGCCAAAGAGGAAGCTATTTTTTAGTTACTTACATTTTTAAATATGTAAGAGCGATCTAACATGTTCTGGTATAAGAGCCCGATTAAGTGAGCCTTTTCCATCGCTGATTAACCAGTCGGAGTTCGTTCCTGATCCAATCCGCATAATATTTTTTCAAATAAAAAATATTGAGAGAGTTGCAGGGCCATCGATATAACTTCTTGTTAAATTTTATAAACACCAAACTATTGTTTTCAAACCTTTTAATAAATGGATTTTTGTACAGATTACTTAAATGTAAACTTTTTTCTGATAACCTATTACATACTTGTTCATTTCTTAATACAATTAGCGGCTGAAGTAATGCATTTCAGTGGCCCTTTAGACGCATTCAGCGCCTTCAAATTTCTCAAATAAAAGAATGGTAAAAAGTGGTACAAATGTAGCCGTACCACTTTTTACCATTATTTGCGAAAGATAGTTTTCAAATTTGAAGGCGCTGAATGCGTCCAAAGGGGCACTGAAATGCATTACTTCATCCGCTAAATACGTTAGGCAATGAAAATTAAATTTAAGCAGAGATTGCTCATATAAATTTTGTATTCCACTTACAAAATCGTTAAGAAGCAATTTTGCACAAAAGTTTTTAGCTATATAATTTTTTTTATCTAAAAGGATTCGAAGTGCAAGGCTCAGCTGCATGAAATGATAATATTTTTCTTCATTTCCAAGCAAACAAAGTCATTACAAAAAAGTTATTTTAAAAGTACTCCGAATAGCATCAACTGATTGTGAAGTAAATACATATTAGCTCCAACACTGATATATTTTACAAGTGGTGTCGCATGTTGTCAGTAGTTTAACTTGAGTAACTTAATTGTTAGTAATTTAAAAGTACATACATAATGTTAATAAAGTATGGGTTTTAGGTATACATTTTCATCACATCAATACGAGTATATTTTGTTTGCATTTTTAGAGTGATTTAGCAGTGCTCTTTATAATACATAATACATTTTTAAAAGTGATTAAATGTGCTTTTTATGATGTATGAAATAGCATATTTTAGAGGCAATTTTAATGTTTATCCTTTAAAGAACCCATTTCTGAACCTATTGTGTAACAAATGCTTCAATTTATTATTATTTGTAGGGCATTATTAATTAAATTCAAAAAAGATACGATATTGAATTAAATACGATTAATACACTAAGGCCGAGTTTTTGGGATGTCAGTTAAACTTGGCTTAGTTAAACCGAAAACAGTAGACGCTCGCAAATTAGAGCTTTCAGTAATTCGAACGTCCAGAAATTAGAATCAATGTTTGCAATACATTAAACGCTCTGAAATTTGAATTTAAAATTCTAATTTCTGAGCGTTTTTTTTTTTGGTTATTTGAATACACAGGAAATCCCCAATTTATTTTTATTCTGTTTGAATAAAGTAAAACTAAAAAGGGGAATCACCAAATTATATATGTTTTTCCCTATTTGTTTTTTTTTTTGTCGCATTTATGTACATTTTTGGCTAGTTTATTTGTGAAATTTGATACGCGTGTACATATTATTTGGCAGTCTCTATTAAATAGTGAAAGTGTATCATTTAAAATGTTAAATAAACGTAAAAAAAACACTTTATCATTGGAAACGAAACGAAAAAAAACGTCCAGAAATTAGAATAATTCAGAAATTAGAATTGCCTCAAAAACAAAGCGGTTCTAATTTGCGAGCGTCTACTGTATATCAATTTTATTAACAAAAATTTGCCTGAACATCTTTTTCTTGTTTAGAATTTCGGTCTTCATCGAAAGAAAATAAAATAGATCACATTTTAGAAGCAGTATTCCAGTTATAAACTAAATTTTAAGATAATCTACATCCTAAAACCTGGGTTATGTGTAACATATTCTGATTAAATTTTTTAAAAACATTACTCAAGGACTTTTCAGAATATTAAAGCGTACTTGGAAACTATTTTCTCATATTTTTTTTCTTTTCATTTTAACAAATAAAGGAAAGAAACGCATCGACATTTTACAACTCTAAGGCCATCATTATAAATTTGCTGAAGCCGCAGATCTATGATTGAAAATTTAGCTTTAAATTCATTAAAGAATCCGAGAACCCCTGGAGGACAGTTTTTCCCCAGACATACTTCGAAGGCGAATACCATGTCATTTGAATTTTGCAAGGCAACTCATCGCTAGCTGAAAATCAACGTTTTTATTAATGCTATAATTTGCAATACGTGATTACTTAAATTCTTATGATGAAGAAGTTCATTTAGCAAATTTGAACGTTAATTAAAATTTGGAACTTTAATTGGCAAAATCCTCTTGTCATTTTAAAGTTGACGGCAGTCATTTTTTAAGATCTATTTTTGAGTTGAAGAAATGATATATTTTTTGTCACTATAGAACTATTTATTTAGTTTGATTTTACGACTTTCAAGGCGTAGTGGCAATTAAAGCATATCGACTTTTAAAGCAGGTGACATATATAGATCTTTTTGTGTATAAGCAACGAGTAAGGGATTGTAGGATACTCAACCTCTGGATGGGTCTGTTTTTAACGATTAAATGTGTTAACATTGCAACAAATTTTATTAACATATTTCTTTGGTTTACACGAGCGACTTACATAGAGCCTCAACAATACATTCAAGCATTTAGTGAAAAGAAGAATTCATATTTGGGTCATAGTCCAGGAGATTCAATGGGCTCCTATTCTTTATTTCCTTCTCTTTTTTAATGGGAACTGTAATTGAATCGCTTTTTAAAATATGTATGAATAATCAAAAAATATGTAAATAATCGTAAATTAATAACCCAGGAAAATTTTCTGTTCCAAAGAATCGGTTGTAGAATAGCTACTTTTCATTTACAACCCCTTCTACTGTTGATTCTTTTTGTTTGAAATTGTCTCAAAAGCAACCCCTTCTATAGCTCCAAAGTGGAACCTGTTGCCCTATCACACCTTCCATATAGGATCCCAAGAACTGGTTCCGGAACCAATTCCATGGAGTCGGTTGCAGTGAAACCAGGTGTGGTTGGCTACCGATTGTAAAAAATTTTCCTGGGAAAGTACGTGAATAAAATTAACTATTTTGTTTTTTTAGAGATAAAAAATTAAATCTCTAATAAATTCGTAATTAACAAACAAATGCATTTACAAAGAAAAAAAACAACATTATATATACATTTTTTAAAGTTGTTTTAAAGCACATACATTCGAAACAGAAAAAGAGGACTTATCGCTCCATTGTAACCAATTTAAAAGTTGTTTGTTATGAATGATGACTTACACATATTTTTGCTGAGTTAGAATATCTTTTAGACAAACGGGCCCTGTATAAAGCAAAAACTGCCTAAATTCGACAGCTTTCCACCTATCTACTTCGGAAACTGATCTCGGTTTTCTTCCAAAATCACTTGTTATAGCACTTTTTAATTTTAAAAGCTCGAAATCTAAATTTTTTATTTGAATTTAAATTTAAATTTTTATAAGCATTTCCACCACGCCTAAACACAACACGTGCATGTAGTCGAGAGCAAACTGTTTGACTCTATCTATAGCTAATAGTTCAACTACCATTGGCTCTATAACATTATGATGGTCTGGATTCATTTTCTGCCTAAATTCTAAATTAGTCCTGCTTTCGTGATGCTGTAGGGGGTATATCCTGCGCCTGCCTTGGATTTCACCGGGTTGAATGCACTTGTAGCATGCGTTATAACCATTATGATATTTTATACCTAAGACATAAGTTCGTGCAGGTGCGTCGCATATATATAAATGATTTAACCCTAATATTATACTGAACACCAGAATAAGAAAAACCATCACTTAATAATTTTACCAGCTCTGAAATAAATTCGGTTAAATAATCATTAACATTGCTGGGTTTACTATTACCAACGAAAACACCGGTAAAAAACACTGATTAACCATCATTAATTCTTATTAGTATGGGCCAAGTTCGTAGCTTAGAGCTTTTAGCCAATGGTAAACCATTAATATTTATATCAATGGCTAGGGAAGAAATCGGAAATTCGGACTTTTTGATAAACTCCTGCAAACATTTTTCAATGCTATAGTGGATATATTCACCACCACCGATATTTACAATATTATTTGTTTTTGGTGTAATTTTAAGCGTTCTTCCATCGGTAGGTAAATAGTTAATATCCAGCTTCAAAATTGATAATAAAGAATTTATTGCTTGAAGCGAAATACCATATTGGGTTGCCCACTGTGCTAGGCTATCTCTTAAACATCCTATTGAGGCAATACCATTTTAGTATTCGGACGAGCGAGCAGAACCAACGTCAGGAACGTATTGTTCTACAACACAAATAGATTCATAGTCAGCGCCAACAAAAGATTGTTCTACACCTTTTAAAGATTCATCTGTATCTTTCAAAAGTGATAAATTTAACTCTGTTAATAATTGTACCGCGCTGATGCGTGGACGCTTGTACAATTGTAAAATTATTTCCGCTTCACGCCTTTGTTTTTGTCGAGAAGACATTATTTTATTACTTACCAAATTCTGGTTGCGGTACACAATTTTTAACAAACCGTTAAAAATGTTATATTTTTTGCAATTAACAATTGGAAAAATAACAAAATTAGCACAATGTTTGGGAAGACATAAAATTATTTTTAGTTGAAAAAAATTATAAAAAACATTTGACAAAAATTAATTTGAAAATTGTAATGTAGGCTCATATTATGCTCATAAATATGAAGCTTTTGGGAGTGTTCAAAAACAAATACATTTTGCTACATTTATGACTCTTTTCAGAACCACATTTTAGAACAGTCAGAAAACACTCACAAATAAGTGTAATTTAAGGGCATGTCATTTTTAATTTCCTAGTGTACAATTGGAGTCCTAATAACTCATAAAGGAGTCCTACGATCTTCTGAAATCATAGAGTTATGAGGGTGGTTTTCTTTGCAGGTGAAGCCTCTTTCTGAGCGTTTTTTTATAACTTATAAAAGGCTCATAATTAAGATCCCTCTTTTTACTGAGTGTTTTTGGAGTCGATTAAGACAAATTTTTTAGAGTCTTTTATAAGCATTTTCTGAGTCATATTGGACTATATTCTGACACAAATTTTAATCATTTTGGTATATGATTTTGTATAATTTTTGAGTCATTATGAACATTTGCTGAGTAATTTTTGACCCTAATTTGAGGATATATCCAGGTAAAACAAGTACAGCTTACATACATATTCTTAAGTAGGAACTTTTATTAATCTGGTACATCTTATTAAAAAAAAAACACTTTTATTTAAGAACAATGCAGTTGTATCACGGAGTTTTTATATTTTATCTATTTTATAGCGATATTTTATAATAAACAAAAAATAAAACTTTTAAGAAAACTTTGGAAATTTTTTTGAGTTGAAAATCAATTAAAGAAAATTCAAAAAAAATGGGCTCAAATATCGTATACATTTATGAGCCTTTTTAGAGTGTTCGTAAAAGGTTCTTTAAAATATACATTTTTGATTCTTTTTTGCCTCAAATTTTAGAGCCTTCGGAAAACACTCAAAAAAATGTGTAATTTTGGGGCATGTCATTTAAAATTTCCTTTTGTAAAAAATATCCCTCTTATTTAAGAGTCGCTTTTGAATCTTTTATGAATGTTTAAAAAGAGTCAGAAATAAGTATATTTTCAGAGTTTAGCTTTTGAAGGCTTCATAAAAATTAATCAAATTTGAATCACTTAGGACTCAAAATTATGAACGTTCAGAAATCGCTTATATTTTTTACTCCAATAAGAGTCATAATTTATGAGCACTCAGAAAATTGTTGGCTGGGTTCCTTTTTTAGAAAACTTTCCTCTTGTTCAAGATTCATTTTTGAATCTTTTATGAGTGTTCAAAAATGAGTGTATTTTCAGAGTTAAGCTTTTGCAGGGCTCATAAAAAGGAATCACATATGAGTCGTTTATGAGTCAAAGTTATGAGCGTTCAGAAATTGCACATACTCCAATAAGAGTCATAATTTATGAGCACTCAGAAAATTGTTCGCTGGGCAGTTATAAATTTTAACTAAAAACTTCTAATATTAAAAACATTCTTGTTTTTGAAGTATTTTTTTTTTTTTTGTATGTTTTGCAGACCTTCTAGGATGCAATTACGGACGCTTAGAGGTTCGTGAACAACATTAAGAAAACGTTGTATAATTACATTTTGATATGGGTTTTGATATAGCCGTGGGAGCCAGCTGCCATTATTAACAAAAGGAAGTACTGTGCTTTGCTTTGATTTAACGCTACACCAACACTTCGTCCTTTAAAATAAAAAAAACTTTCCAGGTTGGGAGGAAGTACAGGATTTAACGTTGGTCAATTACTCGCATGCAATCAGAAATTGAAGAGTATTTCGAGAGAAATTATATTAGGGACATAACTATTTACTCTACTATATCAACACGTATGCTCAGAATTTCCAAAAGACTAACTGGAAGAAGTTTTAAATGATCCTAGGGAGAAAACTTAAAAAACAAACTCCACAATATCTTTCCGATTGAAATTGGGAAAATTTCAAGTGAAATTAGTTTTTTTTATAAAATTGCGAAAATTTTAAGAGAATTTCCGATTTTTTATTTCAAATTGAGAAAATTCTAAAAGATATTAGCATTTTCCATTTCAAATTTAGAAAGTTCCATTAGAAATTCAGTTCTTCAATTTTAATGAGAAAAATTCAGAATAAAATTTAAACTTTTTGGCCCTTACTATAGAAAAGTATTTTTAAAATCAACTTTATTTTTAAACACACGGTTTTGTTCATTTTGTGCATGAAAATCATACAAAAACATTTAAATAGCAAGGGCATTTATTTTTATTGAAAAAATTTTCAATTAAAATCGGAAATATTTTTTATTAGAAAATGCGAAATTTCAAAATGAAATTTTTCTTAGTCATTTGACATTAGAAAAATTTTAATGAAATTGTTCTATATAAAATTTTGAAAATCTAATTTGAAATTTAGATCATTTAACTACATTTCTCCACAAACTCTAATTATTTTGTAATCAAAATTATCAGTTTCATAAACGAATTTGTTAAAATGTTTTTTGAATGACGACTGGTTAAATGAAAATAAAAAAAATTGTTATATTTTATCTAATTATGCTTAACAAATTTTTATTTCGTTCGCTTTATCCTTTTTTCTCTGCTTTGTCCCTCTGACGGGTGGGGGGGGGGGGGAGAGTGGTTAATTTTCCTATTTCCCCCGTGAAGCCGCGCATAATTTATTAGCACATATGATATAAGAAGCTGATGAGTTTTGCAAAAATTTTGTTATTCCATAAAGCATTTTTTCGCAATCCGCCATTATTTTCCAAGTTTTGAAATACTATTTTCAAATAATTAAACTCTAGGGACCACTCTTTTTACTGTGATACCCATATCTTGTAACACTACTTTGTGGTTTTGTTGATACTATAGATATCGCGGTTTTGTATGGGAAGGTAGTTCAAAAATTAAGAAACCTCGAAATAGCGGGTTAAATTTTTGTGAGTCCAAATTGTCCACAAATATTAATCACATATTGTCTTCCACAGTTTTTATTCGCAAAATATATTATAAAACATTTGCAAATTTTTGCAACAAAAAAAAAAAAAAATAATTGTTTAATATTCATAATATAATAATATTCCATAAAGTATTTTTTCGCAATTCACCATTATTTTGCAAGTTTTTAAACACTGTTTTTAAGTAATTATAATCTAGGGACTGTTCTCTCTTCTGCGACACCCATATATTGTACCACAACTTAGCGGTTTTGTTGATACTACATACATATCCCGCGGTTGTACCGTAATGAATGTCATAGAAGGATTAAGCCCCTTTTTGTTAATCATTTTAAGCACGTTCATTAACACAAGCGAAACCCTTTCCGATTTTATGTGTTAAAATATTTTACAATTTTTAAGCTTAGGGTGGCTAAATAAAATCTAAACTAAATTCAGGTTTCCAAATTTCTATGAAATGTGAAAGAGTTTTCATAAAATGTTGAAAGAAATTTTGAACCCTTTTGTCAATTTGTATTTAGTTTATAATTTATTTAGCCACCTCGCACAGTAAAGATGTAAAAAAGATAAGTACACCCAGAAAACAGATTCAGTTCTGATAACCCCATTTGTAGTCAATCGCATGGTTCGGTTGTGGTAGCCGAATTTTTCAGTTGTGGCAACAGAAAACCAATTGAGACAAGACTAATTTGACTGTGACAACGGAATTTCAGTTGTATCAAGAATAATTCGGTAGCCGCAAACGAAAAATTCATTTGATGCAACTGAACCATTCGATTGGCAACAAATGGGGTTGTCAGTACCGAATCTGTTTTCTGGGTGTACATATATATAATATAAATAAATATCTAAAATAAACATAAGCTGCGTTTATGCGGCATTCCTATCAATGATATCTCGAACAATTTTGACAGTAGAAAGCCGGAATACGTTAAAAAACTGTCAAAATCGTTCTTGATAACACTGATAGAGAGTCACACAAACACAGCTATTGTTTGAACACAAGTGATAGTTTATGTTGAGAAAAGTTCAAAAAAAGTTTATTTTTAAAAGTAAAAACATCAGGTGCCTGAATTTTAATAAATTTTTTACCATCAACTTAGTACAAACGTTTTGTAGTATTACAATTTTTTTATACTTTATACTAAAAATAATCTACAAAATCGCGTTGGTATTATTTACGAAATTTATAAATTTATGAAATTTGTTTTTTACAAAAGATTTGTGATACAAATCAAATGTTTGTTATTGTACGAAAAAATATTTACGAAAAATATTTTTGTATTTTTAAGAATGGATTATTATGGGTGTAAAGACGACTTTCCATTTTCGGATATCTAGCGCAATGCAAAGATTTATTTGTTACGTCCTTATATGTGATGGCAACAGCGTTTAACATTGTTGTTCTATTTGATTTGATGTAGCTGATGGAAGGATTAGTCACATTGAATTCTAAGGCTAAACGATTTCTTTGAACGCCTTTGTCAAGGTTTTCCAATATTTTAACTTTGGTTTCCAAAGATAAAGTGTTTTTTTTTACGTCTATTTGACGTTTTTAATAAGCTACTTTCATTTTGCAATCGAGTCCTTTCAACCGAAATACATATGCACACGCGTATCACATTTCACAAACATACAAATGACCAAAAATGTAAATACTAAATAGACAAAAAGCCTACAAACAGAGAATAATATACGAGTACATAACTTCGTGATTCCCCTTTTTATTTTTACTTTGTTTAAGCAACATAAAAACAAATATAAAAATTCCCAAGTGTTCACAACTAAAAAAAGAAAAAAAATCTTATTTGGATAAAAGCAGGCACCCGATATTAATACTTTTAAAACGTTTTATTTTGTTTTTTCCTCAATAAAAACAAAATCACTTGTGTACAAATAAATTTATTTTTCTTGATGGATATTTTGTTTTCATCAATTTTTTTATTTTTTGTTTTCTTTTCGAAAACAAAATTTAAAAAATATCCGTACTGATATTTTCAGGAAAGTTGAGAATTACTTTTATTTTTGTATTGAGGAAAAAACCAAAAAAAAACCTTTTATTTTGTATTGAGGAAAAAACAAAAAAAAAACGTTTTAAAACTTTTTTTTTTAGTTTTTTCTGATTACAATTACATACAAATTTTGTAAAAATTCTTAAAACAACATTCATATGGACACATTTCTGCATCCAATGATATATACCTTTGCGTTATTAAAAAGTAATAAAAATTTCCGCCGAAAAGACTTCTACAAAGCATGATATGCCGAATAATTTTGTGCAAAAGATAAACTGTGGTCATTAAATTTGTGAGCAACTAACCTCAAAAACTGCACTTAAAAAATTTAAAAATAATGGCGGAACGCATAAAAAGGCTTTAGGTACAAAAATTTAATTTTGATATTTAATCAGCGATTAACATTCTCCAAGCAATGATGCAAAAATATTCCTTTTTGCAAAATTTTTTTTCGTGATTTTTTCTTTTTGCAATCTAACCAGCTAATTTTGGTGTAGGATATACATATGTGTTATAGTCCTTAGATTATGGATTTTAAAAAATACCACTTAAAAAATTGCAAAATAATGGCGGAACGCGAAAAAAAAACTTTATGGTACAAAAAACTAATTAAAAATTCTTATCAGAAATTTACATTCTGCAAACAAATACACTGATGCAAAAAATTTTCTTTTCGGAAAATTTTTTCGCGAATTTTTTTTTTTGCAAACTAACCACCAAACTTTGATATGAGATAATTGGTATTATAGTCCCAAGATTATGAATTTTAAAAACCCGCACTTAAAAATTGCAAAAAAAATCGCGGAACGCGAAAAAAAAGCTTTTTGGTACAAAAAATAAATTTAAAAACTCAGTCAGCGATTTAAATTCTGCAAACGAATATGTAGATGCAAAAATTTTCCTTTTTGCCAAATTTTTTTTTCGCTAAATTTTATGCATACGAATTACCAAACTTTGGCATAAGATATGGGTATCATAGTCCCAAATTTATGTATTTTAAAAAACCGCACTCAAAAATTTTTAAACTTAATCAGCGATTAACATTCTGCTATACGTAGTATGTTATATATTGATGCAAAACTATTCTTTTTTGTAAAATTTTTTTCCCAATTTTTTTTTTGTTTTTGCAATCTAACCAGATAATTTTGGTATAGGATATAGGTATTATAGTCCCTAGATTGTGAATTTAAAAAACCGCGCTTAAAAATTTCCAAAATAATGGCTGAACGCGAAAAAAAGCTTTATGGTACAAAAAATAAATTAAAAAACTCAATCAGCGATTTACATTCTGCAAACGAATATGTTGATGGAAAAATGTTTCTTTTTGCAAATTTGCAAAACTTTTTTTTCGCGAAACTTTTTGCATACTAACCACCAAACTTCGGCATAAGATACGGCAATTATAGTCCTTAGGTTAAAAATTTTATAAAACCGCACTCAAAAAATTGCAAAATATTGGCGGAATACGAAAAAAGCCTTTATGATACAAAAAAATAATTAAGAAACCTAATCAGCAATTTTTATTCTGCAAAAGAATACATTAATGTAAAAATTTTTTTTGCAAATGTTTTTGGCAAAATTTTTTTTGCGAACTAATTACCAAACTTTGGTATGAGATATGGGTATTATGGTCCCTAGGTTATGAATTTTAAAAATCTGCATTTAAAAAATTGCGAATTAATGGCGGAATGTGAAAAAGGTTTAATGGTGCAAAAATTTAAGTAGAAAACTTATACAGCGATTTCATTCCAAAAATTAATAATATTAATGCAAAATGCTAATCAATTGGCAAACATTTTAGCAAAAAAAAATATTTGCAATATATGTTTGTATGTATATATCGCCCAACAATGCACTACAGGGTATTATATGATTTTCTACAGATTTAAAACCAAAAACCAGAATATTATCTCCACCATAAAAATGAAACAAAAATTTTAAAATTCTATTCATATTTTTGTACTTAGTACAAAGATGAAAAACAAAAAAAAACGTTTTAAACGTTTTAAAAAGTTTTATTTTTTTATCAATTTTTTTATCTCTGATATTTATACCTAAAGATATTTTTGGAATTTTAACTTGAGGGATATTTTTGTTTTAAAGTACATTTGAAATTTTTTGTTTTCGATTGAGAAATAAAAACAGTTTGAACTTTAGTGATATTTTTTTTTGATAAAAACACAAAAAAAAACGTTTTCTGGTGCCTGGATAAAAGTCTTTGGCCGTAACAATTATCGTTAAAAATTCGCAAGAGTTCTTAATTCAGGAGAATATGGGTTAAAATATCGATATCGAAATAAATGGAATAGTGTTACCCTTAAAATACGGAAACGGAAATTGATTCGTCCCAAAACTTACAGCAACGACAATTTTAATATTTAAAATCATGCAAAACTTACGACAAAAGCACTTTAATTTGTATTTGTATTTATTTATTTAATTTGGTTTTCTAATACAAGACATAATATCTTATAAATGACAGTAGCTGTGTTTTCGACTTAACTATATCCATTAACTCTTAAAAAAACTTAAAGTGCATAAAAAGGCGTTTAAGACGGAAACTAACACATTATAACGGAACAATTATAAATATAGCCTGTTTAAAATTATTTAATACTACAATCGGTTTAACGTAGATTTGCTTTAACCCTCTAAATCTCTTTCTTCTAATTACAATAATATTTAAACCATATATTTGAAGTTGAAAATCTACTATGGAACAAATATTCAAATTTTAATTCATCGCTTTATTAAGGCGATATAGCACAACAAAGGTTGAAGACGTATCTTGAAACCCAGTGGTCAAATAATTTCGGTTTTTGCTGTAAATAACACTATCAATAAAATAAAATTACGTACCGAAAATTGTAGATCAATTGTTGTTATTTCAAAAGTTATGGCGATTTTCGCTTTTTGAAAATTACGAAATTTGGCGAATTTGGCACTGTGGCATCTGTGTTTAATTGTGGCATCTGTGTTTAATTTTAAGAATATCTGTTGGCTAGTTTTTGAGTTAGAGAAATATTTGTAAAACGTATCCTGTGAGTCTTAGAGAAAAAATTTTAACTGATTTTACAATTAGAGACTTCAAACTAGCTTTGTTATTGTCGGTAATGTACGCCAGATCGGAAATGTATTTTTGGCAATTTTTCAAATATTTTTTTCTCTTTTAAAAAGTTAATTTTTTCAAATTTTGTAAATTTTCATTTTTCATGCTTCTCGCTTGAAAACCGTTCCGTATACAAAAAAAAGTTCGAAGGCAAAAAAGTAGGGAGTTAAGTTTTCTATAGATATAATAAAACTTGTTTAATAAAATATTGTTATTTAGCCAAAAACTATTTAAAATCTGAAGACCGCCTTTAGGCGGCCTTGTGCATTAGAGGGTTAAATACTTAATGTTGAAAGCTTGAGACAAAATACAGACGAGCTATACAGTAAGAATTAAAAAATATAAATGTAAAATATAAAAATAAAAAAAAAAACAGTTATAAATATTAAAAAGTTGAATTACATTAAAATAATAATTTTGCATGAAATATATAATATTTATGAAAAGTATTCAACAAGTAATTTCCGAAATCTTATTGCGTTGAGTGTGGTCTGGAAATTATTTGGAAGTTGGTTCCATAGAGATATAGTAAATATAAAAAATTGACATTTGGAAGCTTAGTCACGATGACGAAATTGAGTTATGCCTTTGCCTCTTGGAGATATAAAAAATCGTAGACGACTATAAAGATATTTTAGCTCCTTTGTAATAACAATTTTATGAATGAAAATAACGTTTCTGAACTTAAGATAGTCGAAAAAAGAAATATTGAATAAACGGCAGGAATACAGGGTTATGTGATCAAATCTATTTAAACTATAAATGTAGCGGATTATGTTGTTGTAGGTTGTAGTAAGTTTTCTCATATCCTTAGAGTTGCAACCAGTCAAAATTTTTTAAAAATATAAGACCATTGTTAGAAAATATATTTTTGCAAGCAGTATTCTAACTTTTAAGGGGGTGAAGTGTTGAGTGACCCATATATTTCGCAGCATACTATATGTTCTACCACTGGCCTGGTTAATATGATTTGGCCATGTTAACGTGTTATTAAATGTAACACCTAAATTTTTAGCCGTGTCTACAATATCAATTTTTGAACCACCAAGAAAAATATTTATTTCATCATCAGTTTGTAAGTGTTTTTTCTTTATTATTAAGTATTTTAATTTATTTGGTAGGGTTACGGTGTCAGAAAACAAGTGATCGTTGTTAAAGTTCTTTGCTTTCGTTATAATCACTATAAATATAATTAAATGCTTGAATATTGAAAAATACAACATACATTGCTTTGCTATTGAAGGAGCTTCAGCCATAGCAACAACTATAACAGAGAGAAAAATATGTAATTTTCGTTGTAATACAGAAAACTCTTTTAATACGAACTCGGTTAAGACGAATTCTCGGTTAGGTTGAATGGCCCACCAGAACGGCGAGTTTACTCGGAGGCCATAAGGCACATTGCGATTCCCTCAGTCTCCCCCACATCCGCATGAAAAGAAAAACCACTACCCTAGAAAAAACCTAAACCCATCCAGATCCCCTCAAAAGGTCCGCGAGACCAGACAGAGAAACATTGCGCAGACTTTCCAGGTCGTCTAAGAACCTGCTTCCCAGATATCTGAGTCGCCGCTCCTTCAGTCCCGGGCAGTCACAAAGCAGATGCTATATTACCTCCTCTTCCTCCTCATCCCCACAGCCCCTACATGGTCCTCATGTTAGTAACCCCAGCACTCAGCCTATTGCGCAATGTCTCGTAAGGACTCCTACAAGTACACCAGGCGCCCGCCTGCCAAAACCAATATGACGCTTCGTTCTCCCTTGATCAACCAGCGGCCATAGGGTTCGAGATATCCTACAATTGGTCAAGGTCGTCCAACTTGCCCTCGTCTCCCTGTCCGACCGACTTGGAGCCGTTCCTCATACACTAGTCAGCCACCTGGTTCCCCGCGATACCAGTGTGTCCCGGGACCAGTGGCGGTTCCATTTTGGGGGGTGTAACGACTTATAATATTCTTCGGCCCTAGGAGATCTTGCCTCCATCGAGATAAGCTGGGAGCTCATTATAATAAATTAAAATTACGAGGTAGCTACAACCCGAAACGAATACGTATAATAAAAAAAAATAGAAGAGAAAGAAGCTAAGAAAGAAGAAGATGAAGCTAAGTCCTAGTTGGAAAAAGAGTTAGATGATATTTACTCCCCGCTAATCTTTACCCACCCATTCCTATGCTATCCTAATATATTTTACAGATAGCCCACTAATTTCCTAACCACCGATATCAATATGTTTTGCGAAAAAAAATTAACTTATTAAAATTTCATAATTTTAAAAATATTTATTCAAAAAAAATTCTTACTAAAAATATAAATCGCGATACAATTCATATTCTTAGTTAATGGATTAAACACAAGCATTAAAATATAATAAAAATGAAATAGAATAAAACTTAAATAATATCTTAGAATTACTGTGTAAATTTTTGAGTGTAAATTATTTGTAAGTATATAAGAATATTAAAAGAAATTAATTAATTTTTTTTTTCAAATTTATGTGCGATTGTTAAACATTATATAATAATCTCCCTTAGAATTTATTACTAAAACTAGCGGGCAAGCCCGCTAGATTTAGCGGTGTGCCTTGGGCCTAGTTTTTGGGATGTCAGTTTAACCGAAAACGAATTTTGTCGTATCGGGCAATTCCACTTGTTACCCGATAATTTCCCCGTTCTTTCCCGAAAGTGTATTAAAAAAGTGTTAAAAAAAACAAAAAAAAAATGGTCGTAAACAAACCACCTTCTTCAACAGCGGCTGCATGTATAATTTTGTCGTAAATTAATTTTTGTTCTGGCAACAATTTTAATTCATTTGTTTGAACGTATGTATTTAAGTCATCAATATTGTAAGATTGTTCACGTTGTATGTCACGATTAAATAAATCACTTGCTGGGCGATTAGGTGACGACATTCCTAATTTTATGAGTGGTTCATTAGAAATGATGATACAAAGATCTTCCAACTTGACCAAAGCTTCATTATATATTTCTTCCGTGAAATTTATTTCAATATCACCACGAATTGTACGCAACGCATGTAGTATATCTTCACTCATATCGTTCTTGTATTTTTCCCATAATAAAGGCGGGTTTGTTGGAAAACATGTTGTCAATAGGATAGCAAACAAACTTCGTATTTGATGTGGTGTTGCACTGAGAGCAGCATCGGCAAGTGTTGTATCCCATTGTGAATCTTCTTCTAACAATTGTAGTGCTCGGCATGCGTCATGATTTGTTGTATGTAATTGGCCATTAACCGTTTTTAAATAGTCAAATGATGTTGGTCCTTGAACATTAATCAGCAACAATCGTAAGTAGAAGCATTCACGTTGGCTTGGATGAACAGTGTACAGTCTGCCTAAAGTACTTGTAGAAAAAATTCCAGGGTATTCTGGAACTGTCTTGCCTCTTTTCCGTGGTTCCCATTTGCTTTGTGGTTTGTTCCAGGTGAAATAGGTTGGAACTTCAGCATAGAGCAATGTTCTTGGAAATGTACCATAATTATCTTGTAATTGACATAACCGAAAGAAATCAGTCAATGTTGTTTTTGGTGGATTAAGTGATCGTTCTATTACATTTTGTTCATTGAAATATACACGTTGTCCATTCTCAAGATGTATAGCCAAATGTGTGACAACTGGATATTTTTCATGAATTTGAAACGAAAGGATTCGACACACAGCTTCGTTGCTGCTTATGTATCGGCCCATTTGATAACGTGTGACTTCGTCATGATTATCAACACCTTCAACTGAGAAAATGGCCATGTCACTGCCTTTATTCACATATTTACAGATATATTTAATCGATTTGACTGAGTTACAAAATTCAACATTGATGTGCGCTTTATAAGTTTTTGATAGTAATGGAGAATATGGTACCACCCATCGATTATCAATTAGAATCACATTCTGTTGATTTCGCGCTGGTAATACAAAGGAATATCCACCATCTTCAGTTGATCTTCTGCGGTACAATGGATATCCATCCATGCCAGTGATTGTATCCGATAATAAATCTTTTGGCAACCGTTTTGTGCATTTGCCATTATCCATACATGGTCAATTCATATTTAAAACCCCGCAAGGACCATGTATCATATTTTTAGTTACAATTTGGAATA